>JANHGB010012558.1:0-20411 GCA_026283785.1 Coracopsis vasa | reverse complement strand
GACTTGTTCCAACAGTTCCATGTCTTTTTTATGTTGAGGACACCAGAACTGTACACAATACTCCAAGTGAGGTCTCATACTAGGCACCTGTGACTACACAGCATTTAAAATGACATTCAGGATGAGATTTAGACACCTTAATGTTGATGTCTGTACTGTCTTCATTAGAATTAGTTATTTAAATTTCAGTTAATTTAAATATTCAATAGTGATGCAGGGCATAATTTGTTGCCTGGATGTGGAATCTTAGTGTAAGACATATAAGACACTTGAGAATACTTGAGATACCCTTGTGCATAGACATAGCAGAGAGACATGCTCCTGTGAAACAGCAGCTGGAGGCCAAGCCTCATATCCCAGGGCATTCTAAATGGCCCCAGGCAAATATCTGTGTGACTGGATCTAAACTGTTGACAATACAGTCTAGAGAGTTTTTCCCATGATCAACTATGAATATCACATCTTAAGTGATACTAACTACTAACATTTTATGTCCACTTTTTTATGAAGTTTCCACTTACTATTTTAATCATGATGAGACTCCAGGAGAGAGACTGTCATGGCAACTGAAACACCCTATGTAAGTATATGCAACCGCAGTGTAGACACCTAAATGTAGACGCAAAGTCCCACCTGTACAAGAAACTGAATGGAAAAGTGAACTGAATTCTATAAGTTAGAGACAAAAATCTCCTTTGAGGTCTTTTTAAATCACTTGGCAGATCTATGTCACTTCCGTCTCCCTGTCAAACTCCTGTCAGTTGTGAAAACATTTGTGTATGCTTCTGTGTGGCTATGCACAATGTCAATAACTCAACAAGTTGTTGAAAAGACAAAGTGGTATAGGCTTTCACTCATTTATGAATGACTTTTAAAACTTCTCAGTGTTGTCAAACATTAGTAGGATGTTCTGCGTACTATTGAGTGATCTAAGTTGAGTCCTGCATGTTTGGAAGTAATCTTTGCTTTAATCCTGCTAATACCGAGTTGCTGTTCATTGATAGAAGGCAGTGGTGTAGACCAGGTAAGCTTCTGTAGCTTGTACTTTTCTTGAATTCACTAGTTTAGTGAGAAATCTCATCATTATTTTGAATTTTATTATATTCTGATTGAGAGAATTAGAGTTGCAACTGAATGATTTAAATCCTGTTTATGCTCAAGCTTCCTGGAATATTGAAAGTGCTTGAAATAGAGAAAGAAACCGTTACTAAAAAGTGTGTTTCAGCAGGAATTTTTAAATGATAAAAGCTCTATACTTCCTTTTGATGCACATGTGAATCTTCAACTGAAGTCAACTGGAACAGCATTTATAGCTTCAGGGATCAGGATTTGTTCATAATCCTCTGAATTTTAAATTCTCATTCCATTATATCAAGTAAGAAAGAAGGGATTAGTTGGCAGTATCTGAAAGCTTTAATTTTTATGGGATTTGTATATCAGTAAAGTAAATGAAAAATTGAGAATGCACTACTCATGAAGATGTGCATTTTAAAATGTGTCTTTCACAACCCTTGATTTTTTGCATCCAGAATCTTCTCAGTCTTAATACTACTCTTTAACATTAACCAGTGGGTAGAAAAAATGAGATTAGAATTTCCAACAAAGGAAATCACTTTCCTTTGGATTGAAGATACACAGTGTTCACAAAACCTGCATGCTCACACTTTTCACTTAGCCATATGCAGGTCAGAGCCTATTCATTGTGAACTGTACGCTGTTTGAATTTTGCTTATCAGTTCTTTGATGAGCACCATGATAGTTGCAATATTTTATTGTTTATTTATAACAGTTGCTTTGAATATAGATGGGTTTTAAATGTCAAATATATAGATAATAGCACACTACAGACGAATATAACATGATCCTCTGATAGATTTTTGCCCCATAGTAATTATCAGCAATAATTTAAATGCACAGGTAGTCTCACCTACGTGTGAGACATATAGTTCAAGTAAAACCTTCATTAATAATTAATTAATGCATTTTTCACTTATTTTAGAAGACTCTAATGATTTAAACATGTTTACTTATGGACATGGGACACAAGAATTCAAAATTTTTAGTTCCATAAAGTAAGGATAAGTGGATTGAAAGAGAGTAGGATTCATTAAGTTACCTGGTTACAGACTATTTGTGTATTCATGTAAAAGAAATAACAGATAACAAGGCAAGTGAAAGATTAAGCACTCAGGCACTCAAACAGTAACCAGTTGGTGATATTGGAAACAGTAGTGAAGACCAGAACTCTTTAGCTGCTGCTTGATGGGCCATTGAAGGATCTGCTCAGACACAGCCCTGCAGAGGTCAAACCAAACTTTGTCACTGGAAATAAGGGGTCAAAGTGATAATCATGGGTATTCTGGAATATCAGGAAGAACTTGTGAGGTTATGCAAACCTTGTTATGAGGTGCGTAGAGGAAATTCCAAAGGCAGGGAAAGCAAAAGATCAAGGCATGTCATGGAGGAGCAAGCATGGGAAATAGAGGAGAGGGGGCAATAAAGGGGTCAGATGGACGTAAACTGGCCAGTATGCTTGCCTGACTGAGCCCTTCACCCAATTGCTAAATCCTTTTCTATCAAGCTACTAAACCTTATTCTTTTTTTTTTTCTTTCTGTAGAGCTCAGTCTCTATTCTACTTGTGACTCCTGCAGTCTAAGTGCCAGCAACTGAAGAAAAGATCACAGCACGCATAGGTCTAGGTGCCAGCAACAAGAGGGGTCAGCATACAGGACATGGCTGGCTGCCAGGAAGCAGAGACATGTGTCTTGCATTTTCCTAGTGAATTACACATGAATATCTTCATTGAATTCAAAATTTTCATTTGGATATGCATGTGTAATCCACTAACTTTGACCTGGACAGGCTCGTGAGTAGGAGACCTGCATCTGGAGAGACTCACGGAAAGGACAGGCAAGGGAGCCTGTGGTCTGGGCATGAACTAGGAAGTCTGAGGGCCCATGCTGGTATCTGAGGGATTTGTGATGGTAGGAATGCCTGTGAGATGAGTATGAGAGCACACACATGTTTGCAGGAGAACATCGAACTGGACTAGGTGGTGAGCAGGGAGAGACCCTCACAGAAAGAAAGGGGGCCCTGGGTCTGGACGTGGGCATTACACAGAATCACAGACTGTGCTGATGTTAAAGGCACCAATCACTGTGGGTAGGTTTGTGACCCTGGAGAGTGGGGGGAGTATTTTTTTTCAATAATAAATTTCAGTCCTGATCAGCCAGAAGGGAGGAACAGGACATGGCTCTCTGCTTTTATGTTTTATGTGAATTTTCAGTGTTAACATGTGCGTGCTGCAAAAGACAGTAGCAGTCTGCATGGCTGAATGCATTAGTGTGCACAAGCCTCTCTGGGATACTCACTCAGCCGCACTACCAGCAGAACCTTCACATGGACAGAACAGAGGCAGCTGCAATTAAGGAACTGGGATGGACAGATCCTCGGGTGTTAAGGCCATGCCTGGATGGACTGCAGCGACCAGAAGTAAACAACAACACCCATGTCCTGGAGTCTGCTGGATTCAGCTGCCCCTTCTTCACATCCTTAACTCTCAGCATCTTCATCAGCTGTTGTCAATTCTACCTTGTATATGATGTTCAAGTTTATTCTAATGGTCTTTAAAAAAATCTGTAATTATGTCCATATCCAGTAAAGCGTTTAAACTCCTAACACCTATTTAGCTCTTTAATAACTTATTCAAACAGGAACCTAAATATAAGCTAGAACAATAAATTATCAACTGGATTTGAGCCTCATTTCTGTGCTTTAACACAGACTCATCCTTATTAAAGGCCAAGATAGTTTTGTGATGAAACAGTGGGTAATTAAGATGCTACTAGTTGTCTAGACAGTCACAGCTGCTCTGAAACCACTCTTGGAAATAGTTGAAATTGATGGCCTTATGCCTCCTGATGATCTTTGCAGGTAGGGAACATCAGCTCTTACAGTCCACTTGAAGGTTACTCCACATGCTCTCATCACGAAAGGTTCCTAATAAAAGCCAAGGAGCTGGCTTTATTAGTTACTCAGTGTTAATAGCAATGTGTTTCACATTGCTAGTTTTGACTTCAGTAAGTAGCAGTGCTTCTTCCCTTGTACAGCTCCCAGCACAACTGAATTTGAAGTTGCTACATGATAATATAAAAGCTAAAGAGCTCTCAGTGCAGACTGAGAATACTCTGAATTAGTCACAGTTTGCCTGTGGAGTGTGTGTATACAGGCAATAATACTTCACTATTGCTCAGGCTAGGTTGATCTAAGCTTCCATAAAACCTGACAAAATTGTGGGGAAGGAATGAAGAAAGGGAAAACATTTAAGCCTTAAATCTTTATACTGCTTTAGCAGAGTGTCAGATCACATACTGACAGAAACGCCCTTGTCCAGAAAAGCAGTGCCACTGTGTTTTCAAATTTCAGAATTGCTTGCAGCTTTTCACCAAGCCATCTTTACACAACAAATCCACCCTTTTCTCCCCTTTACTCTTTGTTCCTTTTTTATCCAAGTCAAAATTCTGCTGCACTTTGTGTTGGAGGGTTTGAATGCATGGAGTGAGAGCTGAATGGGGAGCCAAGAGACTGTGGCACAGCCGAGGCCCCAGTCAGCACTTCCCAGTTCTTGTCACTAGGGAGAGCAGATCAGATTTAGCAAGATGATAAGCACAGGGCACACTCTGCACTTTTACACCATGATGAATCTACAGCAAGTTAACTACCACTGATTAGATTTGCACCTCTAGAAATAAAGTACTCCCTACCTCACACATTTAGTGCTTTCTGATTCTCCTAGCCCCAGGGCACTCTACTGAACAACCTCCAGGCACCCTCAGCAATGTTCCTGTCATCGTGTCACTTCTGCAGCTGTTAGGTAGTGAAAAAAAGGCCTTCTGGGTATGTTTTTTCTACACACCTTAAAACAAACTACAATCAACTTTGTCGAAAAATCAGTTCAGTAAGTAGGAAAGTTCAGTAAGTAGGAAAACGTCTGTGAGTATCAAATGGCACGAGATTTTCCAGCTAAAATTTATAGCTGAAATGAGATTGCAATAGGTATTTTGATCCTTTGAATACCATCTGACATCTTTGTTTTAATATGATGCTTCTTGTCTGTGGATAAGACGTGGCATGCATTGTTGTTATAAACTAATCATGACAATTTCTGCTGCATTTCCAAGAACTGAAATGTATGCTTTTGATTTTTCCCCCTCTTTAGTTGTCTCAGTGGCTTATCTTCTTGGTTGTCTTTATGACGTTAAGGCAGCTCCTAAGCCAAAAGCAATCCAAGTCTTGAAGAAAGAATTAGGGTTATATTTGAACTCTGTACCTTGACTTGCTTATTGAGGCGTGACGATCAGTATTCCTACTCCCAGTGAGAAATTTTATCTTAGGTGAAGGTGATGCTATTGCTCAAAAAATTGATTGTTTAAACAGAAAAAATTTGTTCTTCTAGAAAAAGCACTAATCAGCAAGACACACTAAAAACAGTGAATTTGAAGACAATGACAAAAGTTTATGTCTAAGTATAGGGAGGAGCAGGCTAAGCAATTATTACTTTTTCTGTAGGGTTGAAGAACAGATATGATGTCATTTCAGGTAAAAACTATCACTATTCAGGGGCTTATGGTTGTTCATAGTAGGCTGTATATTAACATCACAAAAAAGGTTCATCACTACTCTGAGGATTCAGTGTTTCCTGCTGCAAAGAGATAGGTATCTTACTACCTTTCTAAATCTAAACCTCTTAATCTAACTCATAACCTCCCTGGGCAAGACAGGACACAGGAAGTGGTTCTGATCCCATCTGACAGAAAGGAGCGATGCCCACTGCACAGTACGTTTGTTACAGCATGTTAACAACAAATCCAAGCGAACTGCAGCAATTCATGATGCTGTTTGGAAAACAAGGAAATTTTACAATATTTTCTGATGAAGAATTCCCATAAATACTTTGCAGAACTTTAGTCAATGGCATTATTCTGCCTAAGGGTGAGAAAGATGCTACAGGATTCAGAATTAGTTATCAATCATTTAAACAGGATAACTACTGATCAAGTTACAGGTAATTAATTGCCTTCTATTTGATTGTAGTCACTAAAGGACAGTTTCTACAATAAAAAGACCAGCAACAGATTGTTATCCATGCCATCCTGAACTGTTAAATCATCAGAGATTTTTCTTTATACTACAACTGGTTAGCTTTTTCTTTTTGATTTAAAAAAAATTCTACATATTATAAATGGATTGAAAAGTGACACTACACCTTTGTGGTGTTTGGAATGGTTAGGTTCAGTGTATTATAAGATGATTATTTTGTGGCTGTGTTGGTTTTTTTCTTTCTTTTTTTGTCAAAGGACAATTTGATGGGTTAAGCTTTATATATCCTCTTTTCTTTCTGTAAAGAAACAGGAAACATAGCATTTAGTTTTGAAAGCAACTAAGATAGAAGTATTTTGTGGCAGATGGGATTTTTATGAGCTGTTTGTCACTATATACCAGTCTTGTTAAGGAGCAATCATTTTCTGCTTCATTACACTAAGATAGCTCTGTTTAGGGTTCCACTCAGCTGTGAAATGACTTTAAAACTTCTATATGGAATAGAGATGGGATTTTTATAAAAAAAGATTGCGAACATGGTATAAGGAATAGAAATAAAATGGTCAAACATACTGTTTTTTGGAAGTAGAGGGAAACAAACATAGAAATGTTGCATTGCATACTTAATCTGCTAGTTTAAGATGAAAAGAGGGCCGGGGTACTATTATTTTCTACACCTAAAAAAGGTAATGTTCAAGTTAGTCTGCATACAAAGACTAGAAAGACATTGTTTACGTGGAAAAAAAAACAAACAAAACAATATTGATTGCATTATGCTGCTATGAGGCAGATAAATAACAAACCAAAGAATTAGATGCACACAGACTTCAGCATCAAAATAGTGGGCCAGTTCCTCAACTCATATGTCAGTGGACCTAGGCAGGCTTATGCTGTTCTTCCATCTTTCTTGAGTGTAAGCTCTAAATCTTTAAACCTTTGCATCTTGCCCTGGGCAATTAAAGTTGAACACAGTTCCCTGGGAGCTCTGAGTAGCTCTTAGAAAGGCAGTGCCGGCAGAGCTCCTCTTCCAGGTATTCTTCCTATGACCCTGAGCAGTGCCCATGACAGTATCTACCTGTCAAAGTCAATCCTTGATCCAGATGTCAGTGAAAGGTTTTACATGTTTACCTGCTCAAATTTAACACACAACATTCACTGTGCTCACTCATGCAAATCTGCACGTGGGACTCTAAGTATTTCTATGCTTGGCATTCATTTTGCCGTAAGATGCTAAGACTTTTTTGTCATTCAGATGTCCAGTCCTTCTGAATATCATGTTATTTATTAATTCATATTTGATTCATTCATATGTTTAGTTTTGGAAAATGTTGGCTTTCAATGAAATACGTTAAGTCTTTCCTTAAAAACTTTTCTCTTCTGTCCTGAAATGACTTCTAAATGCTGAAAGTTCAACAGTGTTGCCAAATTCTCAAGCCACTAACAAGGGATGGTTCTGCTATGTATCTGATACACCTTCCTGGTGAGTCTGTGCACATCTTCATTATTCCCAGTGGAGCAAGGTCATCTCCTGGATAAGCAGCATATGCTAAAACCAGAGAGCTATAACACACCATTTAAAATGTTGCAAGTATTGATCTCAGTGTCCATATCATCTTACATTTTAATCTCATTCCTTCATACACACTTTTGTTTCTTTCTGCACCTGATCAGATTTCATTGTGTTACATTTGAAACATTTGGTTTTGGTCCTTCTTCCCCATGACTATGTTTTAATCCTTTTTTCCCGTGCTATTTATCTTTCTCTCTTACTTTAATACCACGTCAAGACTTTACACATTCATATGGACTCTATAATAATTGCAGTGAAGAATCTTTATCTTTAGTGTCTCTTCTCATGCCTTTGTGGACAGTCTGTTAAGAAAGA
Source organism: Coracopsis vasa (assembly GCA_026283785.1). NCBI lineage: Eukaryota > Metazoa > Chordata > Aves > Psittaciformes > Psittacidae > Coracopsis > Coracopsis vasa. The sequence continues at coordinate 12,426 of JANHGB010012558.1, read as the reverse complement.
GACTTACCACATGGTAAAGCTGTGCTGCATGGATATGGTTGACTTGTTTACAGCAGTTAAAAAACAGCTAGTGAGAAACCCTTGTCCTGCCCTGCTTGTACTTGTGTGGATCCAAAATTTTCCATATGTTCTTGTAGAAAAGAGTGATCCCTGTCAGCCGTTCACTTTATGTGTACGTTTTAAAACTTAATAAATCAAGTGTCCAACCCTATCCCCACATCCACAGTCCTTGAGTCTGTCCCTGGGAATGGTCTATTCTTTCTGCTTCAAACCCCTGCAGCTGGAGGCTTTTCGTTAACATCCAGGACCATTGTCAAGTTCCCTTCTGTTAATTCTGCACAGGCCATTTGGAAAGATGTATTCTCTGACTCTCTTATTTTTTCTTCCAGTGGGCAAGAAGAAAATGATTTTACACCTGCTGTAAGAGTGGTGCACTTCACAGTGCCCTGGGAATGGCTGCACCTGGAGAAATACATTTGGTCTGCTTCATCACTGTCATTCACTTCTAACCTCCTACTTCAACTGAGACAATCATCACCAGTGTTGTATTTCCCTTGGGATTCACCAAAGGGGGAACTTCCAAACTTTTGGGTCCAAGCATGCTTCCTTCTACTCTGTCATGTTCCAAAGAGAACTTCCTTAACTGCAGAAAATTTCAACAAGACATCCATATCTGAGGTAATTATACTAGGTTCCTTTATAACTACCAGATAAAAATAGACACTTAAGACTGCTATTTATGTACCTGTTACATCTCTTCTGGGATGAGCTGAAGTATGGAAGTCAATACTTAGGCAGAATAAGCCCTTCTGAAGAAAAACACTTTCCTTACCAGGCCTGTATGTTATTAGTTAGATCAAGCTGCATAGTTCAGAATAGCCTGCCCTTGTTATCATTTAGATACCTCTTACAGCATACATGGTTGCACTTTTCATTTTAGTACTCTTTATTTTAGGATTGTACATCAGAGGAGTAGAGTGACTTTGGGTTCAGCTACCTGTTGTAAAACATTTTTTAACACCATGAAAGAGTGTTAAATAGTAAATAAACAAGAAAAAAAAGCCACTCCAAAATTCCAGACCCTAAACATTTATTTGTATAATGTGAAAGAGACAAGCAACATTATAAAGTTGATGATAAGAGATAAGCTAGAATGAAAAACAAAGAGTGTATTTCTTTACTCAGCATTTAAAGCTCTTCATTTTACCAACGTGCAAACCATTCAAAGTGGACTCAGATGATGACTGGCTGTACATTGCATCTTTAGATTGTAATCAAAGAATAAAGTATAGATGTAAGCATCCCTAGGTTATTCCTCAGTTATTCTCTGTTTCACAAGTAAATTATTTTTCTCTCCTTTCTTTCAGATTTCCAACATTCTCTCATACATGATTTTTCTTTTATTTTTCTTCTTTTAGCCTGCTTTTGTTGAGCCTAATTGCACATTTTCTTGCCAGTTTCATCTTGTGTATGTCAAATCTTCTTAATTTCTGACTAATCCAAATTTACCAATAATAGTAAATTGATGTACGCCTTCTTAAAAGCTATTTTAATGTCTGACTCACACATTCAGTAATATTATACAGCTTCTATTAATAATACCATATAAGCAAAGTTCAAACAAAAATAATTTACATACGGATCATGATTAAGTTGTTCTTCTTAATAAATTGTGCAGTGAATTACTTCACACTCACTTTGTAACTTTGGATCAGCTTTCTGAAGGTGCATTAACGTGTAGGTTTGATTCCTCCACAAGCACTGCTGTTTGTACTTACAACTGTTTGAGGACTTGTGTGCTTGCTCAGCTGTTCACACCTAGGGACTAAAGCACTATTGTTATAAAGTTCTTCTGTCTTTGACCCAGTGTTACTCTTATAATACACAGTCTATTGACAGGTTTTTTAAAGAGCTGCAAATCCTTAATATAAGCTGAGAGTAGCATTTTAATAATCTTCTAAATTTCCTTAGAACTTTTGTACAACACACCAGGAATTATTTGTGTTTGGGAATGACTGGCAAAATCCAGGTTACACCATGGGTAATATATGGGTATGTCTAGACCTATGAGTGTTAATACTAACTGCCTTCAAATAGAAAAGCAGGCTCACAATAACTGTATATCTAATCACTAGAGAGGAAGTATGGGGATGCTGAGGAACCTTCTCCAGTGTCTGCTGATCATGTACCTGGAGTTTCCCTTGTAATGCAATATTTATTTCCCATAGCTTTTCATCCCCCAGTGATCTTTGGAGAAAAGCCGAACAAAATAACATATGAAAATGCCTTCTCTTGCATGACTATTGTGTGCAGTGCATAGGATATTAGTGTTCCAGTCTTTAATTCATTATTTAACTCTATAGGCCTTATATACCTTTGAGTTGTATGTGGAATTGCCATGAGCTGCAATGTACCAAGTTGCTGGACAGTACTTGATCCCATAAATCACATTATCATATGCAAGTCTGGTGATGCAAATGTTCTTAAGATAAACACATTCAACCAAAAACACACAGACCAATTTATTCTTATCTGAGATCTGATTAATAATCAGATTGTAGATCTGATTTTTAAAAGATAACTGAGTTGAAATTTTATGATAGTGCAACTTAGAGATGAAGACTAAGAGAAAGGGCAGAACTAAGACGTATTCAAATAGGTGGTCTACATTGTGTTTTTTTAAAATCTACTGTAGGAAACAGTATTGTTATTTAATTTAGATGACAGTGCAAACTACCAAATATATGGAGATTTTTGCTACAAGCCCTGTGAATGAATATACGTGACGTTTTATGTAAAAGAGGATAGATCATTTTAAAATTCTATTTTGTTTGTGGTTTGCCCAATGGATAAGTTGAGAGGCTTGCACTGGCAGGTGTTATGCCACGGGGGAAAAAAGGGGTTCAGAAAAGTGCAGGGGATCCGACAAGGGGATCTTGAAGAATAAGTTTTCAGCCACTTGTATACTGGGAAATCAGGAGGTAAGTTTAGGAGGCTGGCCACTTCAGTCACAGACATTTGCAGGCAAATCCACTGCTCAACAGTCTTTAAAAGCATCATACAGATTAGCTTTAAGCATACCTTGACTAATGAGAAAAAAACAGGTATTTCATATTCATTTTAGCACATTATACATTCAATTCATTATAAAATTCATTATGCATCTGCTTTGTGTAAGTGGTTCTATGTCTTTTTATCAATGGTTCAATTTTCTTATGACAAAAAAGAACAATCATAGCAAAACCCTGTGAAGAGGTTTTGAGGCTACCTTTTTATTTCCCCAAAATACTGAAATTAGTTTGTGTTGTACTATTCATTACTGAGATGCTGCAACACCAGACAGATGCTCCCCACAGCCTCATGAAGACGGAGGCGAGGACGAGGGCCAGGACTGTGAAGAGCAGCGGGACGGCCAGGTACAAGTCCACAGCCATGTCCATCCCGCCCTGCTGCCGGAGCCCGCCAGTGTTGCAAGTCATTGACATAAAATACAGTGAAACAAGAACCTTAGCCCAAGGCCCCCAGCGGATAAACACTAACGCAGCAAATACCGGCTCTAAGTAAGATACACCATGATGAAACTGTGAGATCAGGAGAAACAACTTTGAGAGCCAATAAGTCAGCATTGTGACGAGTGACTATTAATCTGAAACAATGAATGATTATCACAAATACGATTACACACACTCCGGTCAGATCTGTCGTTATTTCAACCCTATGTGTCTCACGTTGGGCGCCAAAAAGAACTGTTGTGGTTTAAACCCAGTCAGCCATAAATCAGCCACGCAGTCTCACTCTCTCACTCCTCCCCTTATTCCCCCCTGTTCCCAGAGGGATGGAGAGGAGAATCGAAAAGAATGCAACTCCCACGGGTTAAGATAAGAACAGTTCAGTAACTAAGATATAACACAAATCACTACTGCTACCACCAATAATAATAATGATAAACGAAATAACAAGGGAAGAGAATGCAAACAACAGCTCACCACCCCATAGACCCACACCCCAGTCTGACCCCCTGGCAGTTCCCTAGCCCTTCCGGGTAACTCCCAGTTCACACCCTGGGCATGACGAGCTATGGCGTGAAATATCTCTTTGGCTAGTTTGGGTCAGGTGTCCTGTCTGCTTCCTCCTGGCTTCCCCTCCTCCCTGGCAGAGCATGAGGCTCAGAAAGTCCTTGGTCAGACTAAACATTTGAGCATTAACTAAAAACATCAGTGTTATCAGCGCTGTTCCCAGGCCGAAAGTCAAAACCACAGCACTGCACCAGCTACTAGGAAGGAGAAAAAATGACTGCTACTGCTGAAACCAGGACAGCAGTCAAAATGAGACAGATAGCCTGAGAGCATGTCAGGACCTTTCATTTTCCAGGTTCCGGAGACAGTTGGTAAAGTGTTCTGATAGCCACAAACACTTCAGAGAAGGTTGTGGGAGACATGTCTGATCCACAAGAATTTATGTTAAAGAGATAAACAACTAGCTTGCTAAAACCTTCTTCTTACATTGAGGTCATTAAAGGGAAGCCACACTTGATTTTACAGAGCATATTAATCTCTCCAAGTATGACTCCCTATAAACTCCAACATGCTGATTTCAGCTATGCTGACATTTGAAATTTCTGAGCTATTTATACATACCGGAAAAAATCACATTTATAGATGCAGCCTGGATGCAGTTGGTTTGGCAACTAACCAAATTATGCTTATATTGATATAATTGAAAATATTGGACGGAAATAATAACTAGAAAAAGGATGTAATAGACGCCAATAAAAGAGTTGATAAATGAATTGTACAAATTCTTAGAATAACAGGAGGTGAACCAGTCCATCCATCAGCGAAAGGATTTGGATTGCTATTGATGCAATTGGCTATGGGCAGCTCAATCATTAGAAAATTACTGGCTATATTTGGAAGAACACGTGACTATAACGTAAGGTTGTGTATTCTTTCATATTTAAAAATACATTTTTTGGAAAAAGTCTTTTATCCATAGAAGTCATATTGTTTCTTTTCATCTAGATATAAACTGCCCAACCCTTTATGCAAAGAAATAACTAAGGAATTTGTGTGATTTAACTCTGTGCAATAATTTGGAGCTTTGAAATGAGTAAAACATTCTGTACTGTAGCTATTTTAATCTTGTTTCAGAACTAGATATCTCAGCTATGCAAGCTACAATATTGATTCATCCGGGTGGAATGAAACATGACTAGCAATAGTGATACAGAAAATTCTGTTGATCTGATTTCCTTTCCCCCCACTGCTCCTGACCATGAATACCTTAGCCACAGTTCAACTGATGAGTGAAAGAAAAGGCTCTCAGATACGAGCAGTACTTTCAAAACTGCTGCAAATTTAAGCCCATGACTACTCCTTAAAACCAGACTAAATATAAGGAACAAAATGAATGTATAATGGTATGGGGAAATCACAGTCCTTACCACCAGACACAATGGATAGTCCACCTAGCACATAAGCATCCAAGCATCCCTGATCAGATTCTTCAGTACGAACTGGCACACAGCCATACAAATATGTACGTGTCACCAAGGATTGTCTAATGCAAGAGAAGTGCTGGTGATTGTAATATCTTCCTGACCTTGTTTAGAGAGAGAAGTCAGTGTCTTTCTGTTCTATTTCTATTCAACGGGTGGCATTGACATGTAGCTTAAAGTTACTTCACGTAACAGAAAAAAAATTGGCTTTCCGAAGGGATTTTTTTGAGTCTGCAAATGGAACAAACCATTCAAAGAAAGTTTTAAAGTGTTTGTTCAATTCTCTGGCGTAATTATTCTCCAGTGTTAGAGTGACAATTCAGATGTCAGCACTCTAACACTGCTGGTCATTTCAGAAGACATGTTCAGCTCATGTACTTATCTATTTTTGTAGGTCAAAATTAAAGCAATTTGGGGGACTATAACAGAAGTTTTCTTTCCTTCATCAGTTTAAAAAGTGAAGTATTGTGAGGAGTGATGTGAAGTGCCTTTTGCTCTGGGTCACTTGAGGCAGGTATATACCTAAAACTTGAAGCACAGCAAAGGCACATAGGGATATGATTTTTTTGTATTACTATGCTGGCAAAAGGACCTATTGCAATTGCAATTTATGAGTTTAAAATTATTTTTCTAGTGCCATTACTCCAGTACTCATCAAATCCATACATTCTCTCTTTTTTTTCTGTATTTACAGGAAAAATGGCTAGTGCAGACCTGAGCTGAAGAGTTGACCTGTATAACTACACCACATCATATGAAAGAGTAGTAAATGCTGTTTTGACCAGTGGTAATGAAAAGGCTAAATCAACACTAACAGAACTCCCACCACTTCTTGGCCCAAAATAGGGAAGAGTGTCATCAGAGGAAGAAATGATCTTCTGAAGACTTTCTCTGACCCCAGCACAGATATTAGACAAGAAGAAAAAGAGCTTTTTTGTTAATCCATTCAGTACTGCACCTCTGAATGTGTAAACAGATTTTCCAGAAGTTTTATCAGTTCGTGGTACATGGAGACCACATTGAGAACTGTGAGGAGTAATTTGTCACCACGGACTGTCTGCAGCCTCAGTCAGCAATGCTATCATTGGATGAAAGCTAAATTGCACAGTAACAAGCAAGGGAAGAGGATATGGCAATTGAAACCATCAGGGCACTGCAACAACTCATTTTCAGATTCTACTTTTATACACATTTTATACAATATCCCAGGGCGTTCTTTTTCTTGCTTATTATTTCAGATTAAAAATAATTCTTAACTGACACAAGAATCTAAAGGAATTTCTAAGTTGCTGATTATACTGATGAAACACTAAAATTGGTTACACACAAAATACCGTGAAATTACACAAATAAACCAACCTGAATATTCTTGGAAGTGTATTTTTCAAATTTACTGTGTTCCTTCTATTAATTAAAGTGCACTGTTCTTATACTACCTGTAATCTCTGATATCGCTGTGCATTGTCCTTAGAATATGAAAGCAGAAAATGTAAAAAATTATAAATGTCACAATAGCATTTGTTTCCATATTTCAAATATATCAGGAAACATCACTTCCTTTCTTATTCACGATTTTTCCTATTAAGACATAAAAAGCAACAAACTGAAATCTCTAAGTGATTTTCCACCTTCAAGTTCAGGAGAGATATCAGGATGAAACTATGGTTTTCAACAGATTCCTCTATTGCATCCAAAGACATTCAATAAAACATTGTAATAATAGTTTGAATGGTGTCATTTTAGCTTTAAAAGTATGACGGGAACAATTACACACACCTGTCTTAACAGGAATAGAAAAAATAAAATGTAGAAACAACACCTGCAGAGAGCTTCATCAAAGAAACTGCCGGCAGAAAACAAGCCTACAATCACTTTTAGCCCTGCCTTGACAGATGACGTCAGATTCCAGTTCCAGCAGTGACACTTCTTAACTGCTCAGACCTTGAAAACAAGCATTAGAACTTCTGTGATTCAAGTGTTCATCTATGAAATTACTCTTCTAGAACATCATCGTGCTTGCGCTGCTACTTTGCAGATTACTTAAAAATGCCCTGGCTGAATGGAGGGTGATGTTTACTATGCATCACGACTTTCACTACCCTCATTCTGAGAGAAATGCTGTCTTACGTGTTAAAGGCTAAACTGCAGTGTTCAGATGAAACAAAATATCTTCTTGTTTGAAAGATGCTGCCAGCTCTGCACAAACACAGAGGAAACTGTCAAAACACAATCTAGGTGCCAGAGTACAGCTACAGAACACTTACTAAAATCCTTTACAAAGCAGGAAAGACATGATTCATAAGACATTTGAAGAATTTTACTTACATAAGTGCAAGGTAGAGATCTGAATATGCTTTTACATTTATGAAAGGTTTATATTTAGCAGATAAAATTAAGTTTTCTTTTCTCATCATTCAACTAATTCAGTCCTACACTATAACATTAGTTGTTTTACCTGCTTTTAGAAAAATGATTTGGCCAATATAAGGGCTTTGTCTGCTTTGGATTAATTATTCCCTCCCAGTCACACTGATCAACTCTCTCGCACAAACTCACAGATCTTGTATTATGGTCCATTTCAGGTACACCTTAGGTTGTGAAGAACAAGCAAATAAATTAAACCCCCCTCAAACTAATCATAAACTCTCCTTGCTTAGTTTTATAACTAAACCTGGTTTTGCAGGATTTGTTTTTGCAGGATTTGTTTTTGCAGGATTTAGTAAGATTCTGCTCTACTTACTCTGTAATTGGATATATCTAATTTCTATCATTTTGTTAGGGATTAAAACATATTTGCCAGTGAGATCCAATATAAATAATTGTTATGACTGTTCAGTATTTAGTCTCTGTTCAACTGACAACTAATCGTTGTTGACATTTAATTGCATGAATTCTAAAGAACCCTTTTGTTACAGAGCTTGCAGTACAGGGTAGTAATATTTAGTAATATTCACACACCCCAGGTACCTTCACTGCAGGATCCCTGTGTTGTCACTGAAAAGATGACTCCTAACTGAGGTGTTCTGAGTAACGGTGCAGTGAGAGAGCTTACTTCTGCTGTCTATACTTACAGCATATACAGGCTCCTCACTCAAGACAGAGTAAAAAACACCAAATGTCCATAATGTGCCTATTCTGCTTGACCTATACATAATTTTAGATAAATGGAAAAAAAAATTAGGGGCTTTGTTCAAATTCAAAATCCCCTATTTACTTAGCTAAACTCCATCGAAAATCTCAGTTCCTGGCACTGTTTCATAACTGGCTTACATAACCTGCTTGACTACAGGGAAAAAAAATCACACACAGTGGGTTTTCTTTTCTACTATTCTCCACTTTAAAGGGTAATTAATTTGTTAAGAAGGAGTTAGGGTGACTGGTAGACTTCCAGTCTGGTTAGATGCCTTCTTTTTGGTACCTAGCCTATAAGCAGCTATCTGCTGAAATCACAGTCCTGTAATTTTCTTTGCTGGACAGGGTCACCGTGCAGTTCAAATTCACAGGCTGCCCTCAGTCAAACCTTGTCACCACCTTCTTTCTGACAATCTCTCATAATGCCTTAAAATGTAAGGCTCCATCCCAACAGTTCTGAGAGATATAAGTTTATTAAAAGCACATGTTCATAACAATGTATTGGAATACATTTTTCCCTTAGGGATAGAAATGAAAGGATTCTGAAATAAATGTAAATGTGACTTTAATTAGTCTCATGATAGCAATCCATTTTCTTACCTTACTGTCTCCTTAGCAACTGTTTGTGGCTCTGTCCCCAAAATGCATGCTTTAAATAACTCAAAGAATGTTATTTAATTTTTAAAGACAAAGTGCGGCTGGTGTCAACCTAAGAAAAGTAGAACCTCTAATGGATATTGTATGAAATGGAAATGTTACCATTTATTGATGTTCTTGCGTCAAACCAATTAGTATGGGGCTTCTGGTATGGGTTTCTTGAAAACAAGCTGCTACCAACTGGAAATTATCTGCTAGTTATTTTTTCCCCTCTCAAAACTGAAACATTATCCGTACCAAGTAATGTGGTAAAGAAACTACTATATAACTGAAATATGTGGTGTTTGGAGTCTGCTAACTACATTTCCACTGGCTGCAGCAACTGCAAGGGTTGCTATTTTGATGTTCTGCTGAGATTATCATCAGCATTTCAGCTCTTTGAAGATAAATCTTAAGATGATGCAGCCTCATCCATATATTTTTATTCTTAAATTTGGCAAAGGCCTTTATGAGATTAGTGAAAGCGGTGTTTGTTTATGAAAAACTTTGTCAGGCCCATCATGCTCATGAGAACTTCAGGGATCTTCTTTACCTGAACAGGAACTGAGCTTTCCTGCTCTGTACCTCCTATTTTCAAAATGTCCTTGAAGGACTTCTGGAAACAATGTCACCTGTTTAAGAGTGTGGTTCTGTGGCAGTTTTGGCCTGTAGATTTAGGTTAACTTTAAGGCACCATTTTATTTGAGCAAAAATTTGTGTCTATTGCAAAGGCAGAAGTGATGACATGGCTATTAAGCAAGGCTAAAATAGCCTGCAGTGTGCATTGGCTTTTGTTACATGATCATGTAGCTGGTGGTCAGAACTCAGATTTTGAGTGGAAAGAAATGTGGTCTATCCAGAGGACTGCTTTTTCTTTTTTTTTTTTTATTACAGATGAATGAAAGGCAGTTTTTACTTCAATACAAATTAAATTCTTAGTTGTTACCATATTGATTTCAACTGAGCTAGTAGCAACAAGCAATTATATTAAGTGGGAATTTAAAAGATGTACTACTGGCCATTTTAATTCACAAAGGGCCTGGTTAAGAACTTCTTATACAGGAAAAGCTCCTGTTAGGCTTCTGAGAAAACTGTTTCTGAGCACCAGCACTTCAGCATGTAGCCAGAAGTTATGAGGCTTGACAAACATATTCATATCCTGTGTTTTGGGGAAATGACAAACCTAAATGGAGATGTTCTGGGTAGGAGATCTGTTGTATTGCGCATCAATGAAATGTCTACAGATATTTTAAAAACATTAGCATTTAAGCTGACAGGACAAATTACAGAAAATTATTCAAGGAGGTATAAGTAATAGAAATGGGAATAAGTTAGCTGAAATAAAGTAGACTCTTGAGGAGGGAGAGTTACTTGCATCGTGACTGGGACACAGCAGTAGGTTTTTCAGCCTGGTGGTTAGCAGGCATGGTCATAGTGAACATTAAATTCCTTCAAGCAAAGTCCAAAGCAGAAAAGAAAATATCCACAGGATAAAGGTTCCTATAGAGTTCATTCCAGAATTTTTATGTATCTGATTTTCACCCTGTATTCAGAGCCCCATCACCTCACTGTTCCTTACAAGATCAATTCTCACACCCTCTACTGCCAATTTACCTAATTGTTCAATCAAGCTGGTATTTCTGCTGTCAGTTTTCATGGATAAAACAGGAAGAGTTGGTTGTGAAAATATTAATGGGGAGTGGTTTCTCTCTGCAAAGGCAAAAGCATGAACTGCCAGCTTGGTGGCAAGGCAGGTGCCATGCAGAGTTAGTTTGTATGCATTTCCAAAAAAGGAACATTTAATATTTTAAAAAAGAAAATACTGGAAAAGGGTGAGGAAAGAGCTCTACAATATCATATCAACAGATGTAAATATAGAAATAGTTCTGTTGAAATTAAAAGACATGTTAGTTTATTCCAGCTAAGGATCTAGCCCTGTCTCTGGAGCTGTTTCCTGACATCAGCATCCATTTCATTTCAAGGGTGTTAAAAATCCAGTTTAGATCCCTAAGAGAGGTTCAGAACTAAAAAGCAGTAGTAAAGGATGAGTAAGAAATTACTAATAAGATAATCCATGGATATGAAGGGTCTTCTAAACTATATCTGTGCAAGTTATGCTTGTGTAAATGCTTCAACATGTTGCAGGTTCTGGGTCTGTCTCCTCACCTTGTTAACCAGGAGAACAGCATATGAACACTGCAGCCAAAACTAGGCTGAAAAGCCTGCCTTTATCATTTCTGTTCTGTGTGCTGGGGTGATGTTTGTGGGGCTGGTACTGACAGATAGGCAGGCTACTTTGCACAGCAGCAAAATAGAGTACGTGTATTTGGAGATTTTGTAGAACTGCTTGTTTTCAAGATTTTCTTTTTCATGTGTTGAAAATTTAAATCACAAAAAGTTTTTGTAAGTTATAAATCGTAATACATTCTGTTTAGATGTATCTTGTGATTCATCTCATGTAATCAGAGATAATGATTCATTGAGTGCTTTTAAAATATGTTCTCATATCCTTTAAAAAGTATCCGAAGAATTCAGGAAGTTGTTACTGCTCAGTTCTACTGATGAGATAGCACATTGGCTATGACTTTCTGGCACTTTAGCACATTATTAATGTATGGTTTGGTTGTTTACTTAGTTATTACAAAAATATTTTTTGTTCTGTAGAGGATACCTGGAAATAATATCCTTTTCCATCTCCCTCTAAACCACCCAAATAGCTAAACTTTGTGAACAGCTGCAATTGTTGCTTTAATGAGAGAAAGAAAAAATACTTGGCATGTGTAAAAGCATTCCAAAGTGATCCTCAGCAGCTGGTTATTTGACAAATTTTTAATAATATCTATCAGTTTAGTTTGATAGAGAATTTCAAGACAGGTGTTGTTTTTTTTTAATTACCTCACAAAGGTTCTGTAGTAGAAAAAATATGCAAAAAATTTCAATTGAAATAAGATTTGTCTTTTGGATTGATTTTTCTTACAGGTATAAAATGATATTATTTTGTTCATGTGCTTCAGTTTGTTCTAAAGAGCACTATAAATGTGTGTTCAGAGGCTAAGAGTTGAACATACGTATGTCCTGGTTTCAGCGTGTCGTCGCTCGACATGGGTGTGGTGACACAATTGCGCGACCAGATCGTGCAGCAGGAGAACATCATGGCCGAG
>JANHGB010012554.1:1225-22887 GCA_026283785.1 Coracopsis vasa | reverse complement strand
CAGAGCCTTGGGTGACATGGTCTGGTGTGAGGTGTCCCTGCCCATGGCAGGGGGCTGGAACTGGATGATCTTAAGGTTCTTTCCAACCCTAACCGGTCTATGACTCTATGGTTCTATGATCTGATAGGTTGAACTGTCACCAAAAGGAAGGCCAGAAGGATAACCTCACACTCCCCAAACCCAAGAAACAGTTGCTAAAGCCCATCCATGGTGGAAAAAAAATGCTGTGGGAGCATTTGCCAACATCTTCACTTGTCTAGTCAGGAACTGCGCAACCAGCCAGGAGGAGGGTGGGTGGATCAGCCCAACACTAACAAGCTCAGCTGGCTCTGCCTTGTGCCCTTCTCAATAGTTTCCAAAGACAGGGCAACGATTTACCATAAAGAGGCCCCAGGGCACTGACGCATTATTTTATTTCTGGCTTTGAACTGCAGAAACATCCAGAATTCATGGAAGTGCGGCATCGCTCACACCAGGTGAGTTTACCCGGGGTCTTTGTTTCAGCCATACAACTGTTGGAAAGCTTCGGTGCCTGCTTTCCATCTGACAGCAGCACAGCTGAACGAGAGAGATGCAAAACTAATCGTATGGAGAAGGGAGCCAAAAAGGGATTCCAGCAACATGAAAACCAGAGGGAAATGCCAGAGTCATGCTATCTGCGATCAGTATCTGTGACCCTTCGTTTTTCCAAGAAGTAGCAATGATAAGGCAGCTCTGTCCAGGTGAAAGATATCAGCAGGGCTAATTGTAGCTGAGCAGACTGATTCTCATGACAATGCTGTTATCTCCCCGGATTCCAGCTCCCAGCAGCTGCTGTCACTGCTCATAATATCCAGCAGCAAGGGAGAGAGAGAAAGGAAGAGAAAGGGGGAGAAAATAGAGAGAAAGTAATGAAGAAGAAAGGAACAGAGGGAAACAAGAAACAGAAAGGAAAATACAAGAATAGCAAAAAAAATAAAGAGAAGGAACAGAGAAGATATAGAAAAAAGTGAAGACAAATGGGAATCTTTAGCTGCTCCACAGTTTCCTCTTACAGGAATTTCAAGAGAGTGGAGCTGATGGCAGAAATTGCTCACTGTAGATGAATGGCAAGAGGCAAACTCAACTCATCCCTTCCCTGAAGAGGTACATCTTCTGCAAAGAGACACTAGGCAGACATGGAAGGCACAGAGTAAAGAAATAACTCCAGAGACGTTACCACTCTGCTGGCTGTGGGTGAAAGGCTCAAGGAGTTTTAAAAAATGAGCTGCTAATGAGGCTTAGCCTGTGCACACAGCGTAGCACAGAAGGGAGGCTGCTCTGGTCCCTCAAAACTCTGCCCCAAGAGCAAAGGGATGTGCTTGTCCAGCAGGAAAGGAAGGAAGGAGAAAGCCAAAACACTGATAACTTTGCGTCCATGTCCCCTGCTATCCCTGCACCCACCCACCATTTTCCCAGTCCACCCCACCAGTCCCTTACAGTGCCCTACTCAATTTCCAGATTTCAGACAGCCCCAGCTTAAAATGGGCATGAGTTCTGGGCAGGCTGCCCCTGCACAGTCCCGTTGCCATGCCTGGCGCACACCAGGAGCCTGCTGGGCACATGGATGGCCAGCTGGACCTGTCAGACCTGCTGCGGCTGGAGGTGGCTCTGGGCCACATGATTATTACTCTTGTTATTCCTTCTCAGATCCAGGTAAATACATGGTACAAGAGTCCATGGACCAAGGTGATGACGCTCGAAACAGCCACAGCAAAGGATGAAAGGAGGAGTGAGAAGTGACTTGCTTAAGTGCAACAGAACAACAGCAATGTCTAGTGCGAGACAGAAGGGATTGCTGCTGGAATATTGGTGTCAGGAGCCATCTATATGTGGTAGGTTACCCAAGACATGCACCCAGGGCTGGCAGGTATGACCCAGGACCTACTGGAGACCAGTGGCCTTCTAGAGCAGCAGCTGGAGAACAAGTAGGACACCTAAGTTTGCAAAACTGACTGCATGCTTATTCCAAGAGCAGTGCTTGATGCCCCAGGCCAGGCTGTCTCCCCACACAAGGATTCACTCCTAACACCTCCAGCCAGTATTTGGAAGCAGACTCATATAGGCTCTGAGGAAAAAGGTCCAAACCCCTCACAACAACTCTTAGGTCCATGTGCTTTAGGGATGAATGTCATGAGGTTGAGAATAGAAAAAAAGACATAGTACCCAATCAAGGCCAATGCCATCCACAAAACCAGTGTCAGCCTAAAAGAAACTTGCTGGGTTATATATAGACAGCCAGTGGGTGCTCTTAGTGCAGATAACCATTAACTTATTCTAAGTTTTACTTTTTCTTTTGACCTACATACATTTTAAATGACATTAGAAATAGAATCAAACTTATACCATAATCTCTTGAAATCCTTTACACTATAGAGAAAAATTGCACAAATTATACATGATGACAGCATTTTAAAGGGAGTCAAACTGCTGAAATGGTGGAAGCCACAGACCATGACCAGAACATGTCAAAAAGCTCAACAAGCTTTTGATGAAAATAACTTTTACTGCAAGTATGGAAAAAAACAATCAGAATTGTTCATTCTGATGTATTCAATCAATTTGATTGAGGTACTTTATCATTCAGATGTTAATTAATGACTTGAAAAGCAGGGACGTTTATTTTCCTCTTCTGCTCATGAAAAAGTATTTCAGAAAGCATTCTGTTAATACTAAAACCTTGAAGATCCTGAGACCAGGAAGAATACCTCATTTAACTCACTACTTAAAAATAACCTTAACATGTCAGCTTTACATGCAGAACAGGCCTCTATATACTTACTTTTTCACATATATTTGATACATTAGACAGTTTCATTTATGTAATAATTCTTTCTCGTTATTTCTTTTCTGAATTTCCATTTCAATTCTGATAAATTTTAAGAAAAATCACCAAGTCTGGCCAAAAAAAGTTTTTCAAAAGGCAAGACCCCCCCAAAAAAAGTGTTATGTATTATTTTCTTATGTAATAATATCTCCCCCTGAGAATCTGGATAAACGTATGATAAGTTGTATAACCCTGTAAGTAAATGTGTACAGGTATGGCAGATCCCAGAACAGATGCAGTGCAAAGGCTGTATTTAGGGCTCTAACCTACATCCTCTGGTCAACCACAGCAGACCAGTTTAAGATGCCCAAAGGGTTTTGCTGTGGCTTGCTGATGGTCACCACTCCTGGAGCAAACCTGGCATCATGGGACACATATCTCCATTTTGGGAGTTCCAAGGAGGAGTTCGTTACGTCAGCTTAGACCATAGACAAAGGTCAGCTTGCCCCCCAGAAAACCTGTTATCAGGCTGCAGACCTGGAAGTGCAGCTTGTCCTTTCCCACACTAACACAAGGTGGGGAACTGAAGGCAGTAATATCTTAAACTCCTGCCGCTGGTTTCACCAGAGCGCGTTAGCCAGAAAATCTGACTGCAAAAGGTCCCAACAGCGTGAACTCAGATTTCTGCAAGGAAACAGCTACAATCTACATCAGTCCAGGGCAGGACAAGGATTCATGACATGAACATCATGATTTAAAGCATGATAATGTCGCTGATCTTATACCAGCTGACCATGCTCAAGCCAAAGCTGCCTTTCTTCTCCTGTGCATGACACAGAAAAAGGTACGGTCATACAGCATAGACAGATAGGGAGTTTCCACCCATATTGTCCTGATACCCCCATATCTGCTGTGCAGGCAGGAGATGGAGGGATCACCAGCTGGTCAGTTTTCGCTGGGCAGGTTGGATGCAACCACAGCCCACCCCAGCGTTGTAGGGGCTCATCAGCCCCCTTCACCCTGCTCCACCAGGTCTCCCCATGCTGCCAGCAGCTCCTGCACCAGCTCACAGCCATAAGCACAGATTGGAGGGGAGGCCCTGGCCCCCAGCAGCAATCCCTACTGCATCTCTGGCTCTGAGACCCAGCAGCTCTCTCAGAGACGCATTTCCCTATTCTGCAGCACCATCTTGCAGCAAGAGGGAGGAAAGCACCTTTTACACGCAACAGTGGAGAGGTGGACCTGAAGGACACGGCAGCCGGGAGCAGAGCAGACAACATAAAAGATTTCGATTACAGATGGAGAGTTACAGCCTCCAGCATCCGCAGCATCAGCACTGGGATTCAACTGAACACGGGAATAGTTTGCAGTATTTTATTGTTAAACTCTTCAGCCCTCACAGCCCCTTTTTCTGCCTACCTCCCTTGCTGGTGGCTGCTTTCCACCCAACTAAAACCAAGATATCTGCTAAATTCTCTGCTTCAACCTCTCTGTGAGCATTGCTCCCAGCATAGTCCTCCATCTGCCACCAACCTGCCCCATACCGACTCAGCCACATCGACGACAGGAAGGGAACAAGTGTGATTTACCTGCACAAAGGCAGCAATAGGAGTCTAAAAAGTCTAATATGTTCCTACAACCTCTAAAATGTTGTTCCCTACTCCCAGATTTTCCATGCTCACTGCCATACAGTTCTAGAGCATCAGGGAGAGCACAGGATGTGACTGAAACCATAGCAGCAACAGCAAAATAGCCCTTTACACTCTTTTGCCTCCCCTTGCTTAGGCAATATCAGAGGTGATGAGGATGGGGAGAGAACACAGAGCGCACGGAGGTGTTTGCCTCAGGTTTTCAGTTTGTTTGGTGACACTCTGAGTCAGGTCTCCTCACTTCTGGAGACGAATTCGTCTTTCTCCTGTCAGCATCTAGATTTCTCAGATAACTCCGAGAATAACAGCAGAGGAGGTGCAAGTACTTAAAATAGGAAGAATATTCATTTAGACCCACCTAAAACTTGCCAGCGGAAACTCTGTAAACTTGATATTAACTTTACGTAAGCCTTAAGTGATTATTTCAAGAGCCTTTGAAGTAAAAGAAATCAAAATTTAAGAAGGTGTTTTCAAGAAAGTTGCACTTTCTTGTAACCATTTTCTTGTTACCATTTGTGTCATTAGTTCTGAAGCTAGCTGCATTTTTTAGTGAGAAAAATATTCCAAATGGACCAAAATAACCTACTGCCAGTATATGAGATCTTTTGATTCTCCAATAAAAGAAAAGGGGAATGGTGGGCAGCTGGGAAATAGGGCAAAGCTCATCCTCCTGCACACTGCAGGGTGCATTATCCCCTTCGTGTCAGTCCTTGTGAGTGCACATAAAGATTTATTACTATTAAAGAAAACCCTAAGATCTTAATTGGAGGAGGGCTGAGAACAGCCATCACGTTGTGTGCCGACTCTCCAAGGCAAAGCTTCACCTCCCTTTGGCAACACCACCTTTTCCCACAAAGCCACAGCTTGAATTTGTACGCAGCAGTGGGAAAGGAGAACAAACTGTTTCTAAACACAGTGGGTTGCACAGGCCACATTATGGTCTGGACTACCAAAATTACGTACATTTTCTCAAATTACTGGGATTTTTCTGTGTTCCTGTGTCTTTTTTTACTCACAGGCTCTCTTGTGCTCTGAACTCCAGAGCTGCAGCTAGGAGTGCAGATCGCAAATCTGCTTCGGTCTTTCCTGATATCCATAGTCCTCATCTTCCCCTCCCTGCAGTACCTTTCTGTTTTCACTTGAAGGCAACCTTGCGCCACATATGTCTATAAAAAGAACCGGGCAGGGCCAGCAAGGCAGCTGCTTCACCCCACAGATACCCCACCTTGCAGGTGGAAAGAGGCACAGAGAAGGAGCAGCTCAATTGCTCTTATGAGGTTTGATTCATCAGCATTTGTACAGCACTGATTTGTCGTTTAGTTCCCCTAACCATGATTTCACAACTCTCCTATCACAGTCCTGTGTAGTGCAGGAAAGACTGGATCTGCAGCTGTGCGGGAGCATATATGTCCCTGGGTGATGTCTCAGTGCTCCCCACCTGCTTCGGCTCTTCTCTGCACCAACTGCATCAACAGTGACCCAATTAGTAGCAGGGACAGAGTGAGAGCTCAGTTCTGAGCGAGGACAGAATAAGCTGGAAAGTATGTAGATAAGAGTGATATTTCCTAATCAGCTCTCCCGGAGGAATTTTATCCTTGGATTCTCAGGAAGCTGGTTATCTCAGCCATTAGTGAACTTGTGAGGGACAGGTGAGATACCAGCAGATGGGCAAAGGTAGTGTCTCTCTTCAAAAGCAGGGGACAGGAGGAACCGGGCGATTGTAGACCTATCTGCTTAACTGTGATGCCAGGAAAAAAAATACCAGGAGAAATAAGTACTTGAAAAAGCCTAAGATGAATAACAGGACCCATGGACTGGTCAACAGTGAGTGGGTACAACACAGTGATGTGTTTTATGCAGAGAAGAAGAATACAAGGAGATGCAATATAGAAAAATTTAAGAGTTCACTGCTTTAAACATGTCATTTCCATTCATTTCAGGGAACAGACACATTGATAAATTATATACATCCACCTCTTGACACTACTTTGGAAAGAACAACCAGTAACATTACTGTGCATTAAGCTGCATTTATGAAACCACTCTTCAAAGCAGAGCAGTATTTAACATTTTCTTCTTTTCCTTCTGCTCCAAGTGACCATCTGGCAACAGACTTTCTGGAATGGAGCCTTTTCTCTGGTTTCTGTTTGGAGACAAATCTGTGCCAACTTCCAGCAGTTCATGTGATTTAAGGATGCAGAATATAGTTCTCTTCTGAAATGTACGTGGGCTTGAAGTCAAATTCAGATGCTGAAAAGATCTGGTGTGAAGCAAGCTGTGGGTTACCATACAGTTTTCTCTATGTGCATGCAATATGTCAAACTTAGACAGATTTGCATCCCTTTCCACACAGGCTCAGGCTAAGTGGTAAATTCAGTATATTACCCACAGTCACTTTACTTGCACTAACCCCATGAGACCTGCCTGAAGTTTCATTTAAAACTCGTAGGAAATTTCATTTGAAACTAAGGATCCTCCTCAGATATATCAGGGCAAAATCTCCCATTTCAGGAGGATGTGGGAGTCTGGGAAGACAGCATAGATTATCCCTAAAGGAAGAACAATTCTCTTTGCACATCTGCATGTGTTGGTTCTAGAAGCAGCATCTGAAACTTTTAAGAACTAGAGTGTAGTGCATATGCTCAGCAGTCACTGCACATGCAGGGCTTGGAGACACAGACAGAAGTGAAAAGTCTCATCTAACAACCTGCACTCCTCTGTAACTGTCTGGCCCCAATTCCGCCTGGTCTGTGAGCAGAAAATGGTAGGAAATGAAACCTAAGACCCTGTCTGGAAGCTTTGGGGCAGGTTTCTGATCTTTTTTCCAAATGTCCCAGCACACTGGTGACAGAGCTTTGAAACCTGGCCATGTCCATCTGGGGCACAGGAGCAGGCAAGAAGATGCACAGCCAGTGCTGGGAAAGAGCATCAGCAGAGGAGGAAACAGGCCTTTCCAGGCTGAGGGTCACCGGAGGATTAAGCAGAGGACAGGCGTGCAGCTCCCTGGGGAATGTCACCAGCCTCCCTTTATTCTCAGGAAAGTCTCCAGGAAGCTAACACTGAATAAACCCTTTTGCCTAAAGGTCTCATCTTTCTGGGTCTAAAACTTGGGAGGACAGTCTCAGAGTACGTAATAAAATGAAAAAATATCTTGACTATTATTGCTTGGGGATAAAATGTGGCTAAACTATAATTCCAAGGAAAGAGGTTAGTGTCCAAGTAGAGGAAAAGACAGAAGCAGTCTCTTTGCCTTTGTGAACAGAAAGAAATGCAAAAATAAACATCAAAATCCAGGGGAAATTCATTACATTTTAAAATTCCTTTCAGCTATAACAGCCCTGGCTTTTGTTCCCATTTATTAGACCTACTACAGTAGGAGACCTAGGGAAAATTTTAAAACCATCAAATCGTGTTGCTTCTTTTCCAACAGCCTGAAAAGCAGTCCACAGTTTTCACTGAAGTTTTTACCTATGCTTCATCTCTCCCCAGAGACCTTCCCATCAATGGCAAGGAGGTGGACAGGGTCTTGTCACCATTTTGTAGGTGAAGCAGAGTCAGATTTGGATCCCTGCAGCAAGGCACTCAGCTGGTGCATAAGGAAGGCTCTAAGATCAGGACAGGTGCTGAGAGCATCACCCTGGTGCTGCCAGAGTTGCACCATGGACAACCAGCCCTACTGCCAAAATCAGATCTCTTGATGGGATGTGTGTAGAGAGCCTGGGCCAGGTCTGCAGAAGACTGAGGAGCAGAACTAGGTATTCTGAGAGACATTCCAGGGTTTAAAATATAAGATGAACTTTCCTTGTAACAACAGAGAGAAAAACTTAATGTCATTTTTGGTAACCTGTAGGATTTTCTGCAATGGCTTCTGATACATGGTGAGCTGACACCTACACCTTGAACATCCTCCTGTTTGTGGTAGGTCTGTGAGGGCTTTGTCCTATTTAGCAGCCAGCTGAGTAAGCCACATCCAGCAGATAGGTGTGTTTCCCAGCGTAGGAGCATTATGCTATGAGAATATAGTAGCTCTATTGAGATAACAACAGCATAAGAAGCACATGGTACTCAAATATGGGACAGCCACTCAATCTACTCTAACTAGCTAATGTCACTGGCAAAGTGGAACAAGTATACAGTCTCCTGACTGACTCACCTTCAAAGGGTTGTACATTTTCTCCCTTATTTCCATTTTTCCTTCTGGGAAAGTTGTTAAAGTTTGAACATCTCTATTCACACAAGACCCACCTGAATTCCTCTGCACCTATATTCCTGCACACATACGTGTCCATGGCTCCTAGACCCAGCCATGGAGGAAATAGGGTGCTCAGTTGGCTTTTGGGCTGCTTCTCAAATGCTTTCTGCTGCCTATGGCTGCAGACAGGACTGCTTCTTGCCAAATAGTAAATAAAGGCTACTCCCCCCTCTGAAATTAATAGCAGCTTGTTTTGCCTCGCTGCCAGGCAGGCTGTAATCTAATCGCACGCCCTGTGGCTTTACCCAGCAATTGCTCTTTCCCTTTTACTGTCACATTGCATCGCATCATTCCTCAATTCCTGCCAATTCCTTGGCACCCACCATAGATACATTGGGCTGGGATTTATTCTACAGCACCTCTTGAGTCAACCTTCCTCATATACACATATGGAGGCTGAAAAAGAGGAGGATGCGTGCTAGGGGTGCTGGTCACAAACATTAGCACAGGGTTACCCAACTGTGAAGCCAAGGGATGTTATTTGTCAAGAAACCTTGATGCAGTTTTAATTTCTCCCAAGATTGCAGTAGCTCCAGCCCAGCTGTGGCTGTTGAACATGAGCTCGTGGGTATTTGGCTGTCCATAGCTTACAGACCTCTCCATTGTGGGTACATGCTGCTTATAGGGGACTCCTGCTGATAAAACTCAGCTATTTTTAACATATACAAAAGCCAAATGGTAAAGGTAAGATCCTACAGCAAGGCATTCATATCAAATTGGTAGGGAAAGACTGACTGAATACAGTGGCTCAAGCTGAAAAGAAAGGGAATAAAGAAGATGATAGAGAGAAGCAGCAGAGTGGACCTGGAGCCTTTGGAAAGGTTAGCTAGCTGTGCTATTTTGGTTCAATTTGTTTAGGAGAAGACAACTAATACGATTAGCTTAGCCATCTGACAAGGTATAAGAGAGTCCTGGACAAGCATCCAGCAGGTGTATGCCAGTGTTTGTGAATGTACCTGATGTTATGTGAACTGCATCACTTCTCCAGGAGATGTAGAAGCAGCCAGCTCAGATGGCAAGCAGCTAGCCTGAGGTTGTTCAGTGTTCAGAGCAAGATCTACTGCAGGTCTTGCTCTCAAATTATCAGGCACACTCATATCTAGATGCATTTGGACATATGGGCACATCAGCAGGAGAGGTTTACCTGTGCCAAGGTTGGCCTGTCAAAGTGCTTTGGCAGAAGAGAAGGGCAGGCACAGATAAAGGATACTCCTCTTGAGACCTTCAGAGTCCTATCATCTATAGGTTGTTGCATACATGCACAGAAAAGAAAAAAGGCAGCACCTATTCCCCTGACTCCTGCTAAACCTGTCTACTCCAAGGGAATATGCTCCAAGCACTAGTGCCCTCCATAGAAACCAGTTCACTAACGCTTCTTCTGACATCCTGACCCCAAACAAGCCCCATCACTCTGTGCATCTTACCCAGCACTCACATTTTGCCCTTCTGCTCAAACCACCTCTCCCGTTAGCTTTGTTCTGACATCAATCTACCAGCTGTGTTAAAAGTCCCATTTCCCCAAGTCTGCAGAGCTCAGAGAAAAGAGGATTCAGACAGTGCTTTATCTTGGTGACAACTTTCTTTTCTGAAATCAGTTGGGAGCAAAATGTTCAGCTATTGCCAAAAAAGATCACCAACAGCTATTGGCATCATCAGCCCTCGGTTACGTGGTTTCCCAAGTGACACAAGGGATGACAGATTCATATTAATTCCAGTCAGCAAATGGATTATAAATACTCCCCCAGCCAGTTGCCACCTGATAGGACTGTCCTTGAGTCCTCCAACTGTGTAAGGGACTTGTCAACTCTAAATTTACCCACCAGCATGTATTGTATAAAACATACTACTCTGTGATCCTTGGTAGGCACTTGTGCTGTAGCCCAGCATGGATTAGACCAGAAACTGCTAGTTCCATCAGCCAGACAGACATCTCACTATTGCTTATCTGAAGACTTCAATGGCAGAAAGGAGAAAGGGATGAGTTTGACAGGATGCTTTGGTGTATTGGTCATGCAATTGCCACAGCAGCCCCATCAAGTCTGAGTTAATAAAGTGATCAAAAGCTAAGCCCACCTAACACCTTTCTGATGAAGTAACAGCTTCTGTTCCTAAGGATAGCCCTTCCCATCAGAAAAATGTATGACTGCGACTGATATAAGTAAACCCACTTCAAGGATGGGGTGTCCAAAACCAGACAGAGCTGATACAAAGCAGACCGAGACAGTATTCCCTGTAAAAAGCAGTAGGCAGGATGGTAAAAGTTTGTACAAATGGATGTTCACTTGAAGAACCATAATTAGACAGATTAAACTCTCACAAAATGGAAACTAAACAAAAAGAAAGCAAGAGAAGAGCACTTTTTTCCTAGCTTGAGGACAGTCCTGGTGTCTGCAAACTGGGAGATGCACATGCTAACACTTGTCTGCGGTAGATTTTCTCACCCCAAAAAAAGGGTCTGCCTGAGTGGGTGGGCACTTTGTAAATGGTCTGTTCAGGGCACTCTACCTAAAGCCTGCTGCTTTTTTGTGCATAAAAGCTTTTCAAGCTCATCAGCTGGAAACAGCATCTCATCCATATTGGTTGATGGTTATGGATAAAATCTGCCTTCAGTTACACAAAGACACAAATTTAACTGGTTGTTGGGGCCTGCATGACTTCTTGCTCTGCTTTGGGCTTTTTCTGGTTTCATGCCCCAGGTTATTCTCCAGTGGAGTTCTCAGGTGCTCCTGGGGACACTCAACCTCTTGGGCAGCAGCCAGAGCCTGCTGCACACCCCTAGCCTGGGTACCCCTGTTCCCCCAAACCCTGGGAGCTCCCATGCCGGGCTGCAGCTCCCGCAAGATGCCACTTGGCCCAACAAGCCAGTGGCCACTTCTGGACCAAGCAGGCTGTCCTGCCTGATGGAGATTTGCCCCTATTGCCATTCTTTCCGCCTGTTGAACACTTTCTGAGCCAAAATGGTACCTGCTCACTTTGTGCAAAACCTCAGGGGAGAGCAAGGCTGGAAAATGGTGCATCACAAAAGTCCTGGGGATCTTTGCTTTGAGAAACTGTAGCGCACCTCTGTCTGGAGGAAAAGATTTAACCTTGTACCTTTGTGCCAGGAATATGCATTTTTGTCACCTACATGAGAATCACCCTAAATGTAGCCAAGTTATACACCCTGCTAAATAGCAGTTTCTCTGTGCTTTCTACATACTTGGAAGGTTGTAATATCTTTTAACATCAAAAACACTTCTAACTCACACTGCAGCTATCTCATATTGTGTATCCCAAATAAATGGATGCTTTTAACCTCAAACTCTGCACCTTACATTCTTTAGGCAGTAGGGGTAAAGCTCCTGGATTATTTCTTCCCAACATAAAGGACAGGCAAAGACAAAACCACTTGTACTTTCAAAGCTCTCAGACACCTCTGAAATGAAAGGAACTGGAAAGATCTATCTCTGGGGTTTAGCAGCTTGCTGTGGAACAATAAGCCTGGAGTTCACCAAGAAGGATAAAACTAAATATTGAGTGCCTGCTTGTGGCATAAGCATTGTGCATCCTGGGTGCTTTGGGAGACAGAAGCTTTAGGATAAAAAACAAAGAAGAAATAAAACCAAAAGCTGGATGTGGAATGTACACATTAGAGAGTCAGAGCCTGACTGCCAAGTGTCTGATGTTGCAGCTCAGAAAATGTCCTTTTTGCCTCATTTTTGCCCACATGTGATACATATAAAAAGTAGTTCAGAGTGACTCCAGTCATACAAGAGGCTTTTTCACAATTCAGATTTCCTCCAGGGCTGCTGGAGCTTATCATAAAGAAGTACACAGAGTCAACGTCATCTACTAACAGCAAAATGTAGAGTAGAAATCTGTATTGCAGGCCATTTTATCCTACTGGAACTTTAATCCAGCTAATGCTAACAAGTCATTCAGAATAAATGTGGTGAGAATGAGAGCAGAAGAGTCAACTAAGCAAACGGATCTACTCTATTTCCATTAAATCTCCACCACAAAGTTACACCCACAGTGATGAGTCTATTGCTGCCTCCTGCACGACACCAAAAGTCTCAGCATTAACACAGCCAAGGATCAAACTAGCAGAGGTTTCACATCTCTGATGAAATTTAAGCTCCCAAGACAGGAGATACATGGCCATTTTCCGCTCTGTTTTGCCACAACTCCCATCACTTAAGTGCGGAGCGCTGCCTGAATGTGAACTACTGGATCAGGTTCATATTTTGTAAATATTATGGTTATTTTATGAACTTTGGCATCAATGAGAGCAAAGCTAGAGAGGCTGGAATATGACACAATGGTTTTGAGCTTGGCTGTTATTTGTCCATCTTTTAAAAAGTGGGGAGGGAAAAGGAAAAGGATAGTTTGGAATTGTGGTTAAACACATTTTTTCTCTAGAGGCATCTAGGGTTTTGCCTTTGCTTTGTTTATTCTTCTTTGGGACTAAGTAAAGTCATATTTTTAAACATAGGGCATCCCCCCTTTCCTTTTTAAATACTGAAATTCTAAGAGTCACCCTAGACAGGGCTCAGGCTGCTCTGACTGCTTGGAGCCAAATGCATCTCTCAGAGTGTGTTCTTGTGGGCTGAGAAAGCATTTATTTTTCCAGTCATTCCACTCGGATGTACCTTTGTTGACTTTCCAGGAGCAGTTCAGTTTCATGACTTTCTTCTTTTAAATCACAGTATACAATAGAGTTCCTACTTTGGGCCTCAGGTCTCATATGATACTTCAAGCACATGAGTGATCCCTGTAATGCAGATATTTACAATTTGACCAGCAGTTCAGGGTCTTACTGAATCAGCACTTACATGTTTCCCTATTTCTTTTTTGTGGGTATACTGTCTTTTTGCTTTTCTTAAAAGCAGATGCATAATCCAGCTCTGATACAAACAACACACACAACTGAGGGCACATTTTCACCAAAGCACGTTTCAAGAGCATAAGCAGTGAAGATCAGAGCCCTGGCTGAATGCATGCACGCAGCCCTTCCCTCCAGGATGGATTCTGCCAAACTGAAAGACACAAGGCAACTAATCCTGAGCTACCCATATGGAGGTAGTGGGGGAAACAACTTCTGCTGGACACAGTGAAGGGAAAAGTCACTTTGGGATAGAGATTTCCACCTCCCTAGGCTGGCTGTGACTAAATTGTGTTTCCAAAGCCAGGGAGCTGCAGTGAGGATTCTGGAGGTTTCAGTTTCCCGATGCAGATACCGGGTTGATTATCTCTTAGCTGGAGCTGGAGATCGGGAGTGCAGCACCCAAGTGAGTGCCCCGGGCACAGAAGGGCTGTACTGGGGTGGCCAAAGGGTTGAAGAGAAGGCATCTGGGAAGAAGCAATGCAGAGCCTGACAGCTTGAAGGCAGACAGATGTTTTCATCATTATGGAAAAAATCTGTTGGTGCCTCTTTGCCCAAAGAAACACTGGAAGAGGAAATATCCTCTTGAGCTCTGATCAGGGCTGTATATTAAAATGGCAATGGGCCGGGGTCAAAAACCAGCAGAAATAGGAGGAAGGGATCTTTCCTGACTCCTGCTCTAACATTCCATGTGTAGGTGACCGGAAAGGCTGCACTGCCTCCCCAGGGATCTTTTCCCGAATCACTGTCGTAGACAGCTGGAGAGACAGGGACTGGAAGATGGGCCCAAGGGATGTTTCTCCAGTCCCCCCAGTGCTCCTTCATCCCTCCAGCTACAGCAGGTGCTGCCCCAGGGATGTGCAGCCCCAGGCACACAAAGCCCTGGAGCTGCATAGCCCTGGAGACACTCAGCCCTGAGGTTGCAAGAAGTCTGAGCACACCAATAACGCTTTATAAAATCAGCCCTGAAGGAAGCTCCTGGTCCCAGGCACCCCTGTCCCAGCCCAAGCCCGCAGCTTAGTGCTAGAAACAAGGTAGGGAGACACCTAAGAGCCAGACAGATCCAGGGCCAGGTTTTCAGCAGCAGGAGATAGCAGGTTCCCGGTTTTCCTTTCTCCCCTCCACATCCCCTGCAGGTTCCGGGCCCCTCTCAGCCCCGGCATCCCAGCGGGCTGCACCAGCATACTGCGAACCCCTTCCCTCGGGATTCATCCGTCCCCACGGATCCCCCCGTTACAAAAGCAGCGCGGCCCCGTCCCCCGCCGGCTCCTCTCACTGATTTTACCTTTCAGGCGCGAAAGATAGGGTGCAATTAAAACCCAAAAGTGACCCCCGAGGACCGCCCAGGTAAAAAGTGTGCAAAACCGTAAGAAAACGCCAACAGCCAAACCCAAATCTCTCCAATTTCTTTAAGAAATAAACTCTATCTGCGAAATAAAAGGGTATTTAAAGTCGAATGCATTTCACTTGAGTTTTTCAGTTCTCTAATTGAGAAATAGAATAGGCGGGTGGCTTGGGAACGGCCGGCAAACGGCGGAGACCTGGCAGGAACAAGGCAGGAATAAGGCAGGAATAAGGCAGAAACAAGGCAGGCACCGCGGGGGACGCTCCTTCCTTCCCTCCCTTTCTTCTTCTTGCAGTATTGCTGGGGCTCCGAGGCTGTCGTTTAAATAGTGCTTTTCCCTCTACAGCTGAAAAACGGGCTGGCAATTAATGCAGGAATTAGGGGGGAAATGCAGATCTAGTTTTATTTATGCGACCTTCCTTTGAAATTTAAATACAGACTCGTGAAGTTATCGAACCTTGGGGTTTTACACAGAAAAAAAAAAAAGAAAAAAGAGAGAAAAAAAAGAAAAATAATAATCTGGAAGAACTTTTACAGGATTTTCGTTTCTTTTCACCCTTTTCTTCTTGGCACACATTTGAAATAGATCGCAATTTATGTTCAGTGGGTTGTATATTCATCAAGCTGATGAAAACACTTCCCCGCGCGTGTATTTGCCAGTTTTTCTCTCTCATATATTTTAGTTTTGCACGGATTTCTTCCTAACCGTTACAAAATCATCCGCGGAAGCGCTCGGAGTTTTAGTTTGACGGAGAGGACGCAGAAACGGGACCCTTCGGAGAAACAGACCCATTCCCCCATCAGAGCCCCACAAAACCGAACAGCTCCGAGATAAAAACACGACTCAACCGACCGATCCCACTCCAGGGGCCGAGCAGCCGGAATCCCACAGGCTCGTTTCCCGGCGCCTCTGTTTGCAGAATTCAAGGATAGCAAAGGAGGAACCGGCTCCGCGAGCCAAAAATTAAAGCTGGTCCGAAAGTCCGGGGGCAGACATACCCACTTTTTTTATTTTATTGGTTGTTTTTTGTGAGTTGGGAGGGATTGCTCGTTGGGTTTTGGTTTGGTTTTCGGTTTTTGAGAGGTTTTTTTTATTTTTTTTTGTGATTTTTTAAAAAATATTTGTTATCACAGGCAAGAGGCCCTGCCGTCCCACCGGGATCAGCAGCCACCCTGGGCCGGGTGGGAATTTCGAAGGACAGGGGTGATACCCTCATCCCCGCCTGCGCCTCCCCAGGGCAGCCCGGCTGCATCGCGGGGACACAGACGGGGCCATCCCGGGAAGCCGCCTTCCCGGTGCAGGGTGACAAGGAAGGGATGCAGAGCCACCCACCCGTAAAGGCCCACCGGGGGCAGCTCGGCGAGGACAGGGAACCCCTCTCTGCCCCGTCCCGCGGCTTGCCCTCGGGGCAGCCGATTTCATGCTTCTCCGGTTGTGGGTCACAGGCGGGGCCCTCGCCAGAGCAGAGGGGACATCGCCGAGAGACGCCAGAGCAGAGGTGGGGGTGAGGGCTCTGTAACTCTACTCGCCTGGGCTCATCCCCCGCCCGTCCCCGCCGAGCTGATCCCCTTGGGCTCTCCCTACAGGTCCGAACTGGGTCCTCCGGCACGGACACCCGGGGGAATCACGCTGCAGCCCGACGGGGCTGAGGGTCGGCACCCCCGGGCACGGCGATGGTTGGGAACGCTTCCGATCCCTCATCTCCCGCGGTGGGGAAAATCACTTTTAAGACAACTATAGCCCAAACATCGTCTCATGTTAAATAAGGCTCGCCCTCGACCTGCGCCTCCAAGCTGCGCTCCCCTTTTCCGCACTACGCAGCCAAGAGCAGACCCAAATCCCGAGGCGGGGGGGGAGTGGGTTGCGTCAGGTCGGAGCAGGGCCCCGCTATCCCGGCCCTGCCCGCTGCGGCCCCCCTTGGGTAGCCGGGGAGCGCAAAGCGCGCACAGTGACATCGCAAGACGGATCGGATTTGCACGGCCAGCAGGAAGTATCCAAGAAGTTATCTCCTCTGGAAAACATCGTGCGGACAGACAAGCTGCAAACACCCTGAAATCCTGCGGTGGTGTCAGGCTCCCCGGCCAAGAGCGGCTCCTATTCCCACCGGAGCAGGCGGGAGGTGAATCGGGACAAAGCTCCGAGGGACAGGGCAAGGCAGCCCCGCCGCATTTAGAGCTTTGTCCTTCAAACAAACGCCTCACAGTACCTGGAAGGTATTTCGGTTTTAACGCAGTTTTTTTGACCGTCGCTAGACACTGTTGTGCCCTGGCTACTGAACGCGCCTGTCAAACCGTTGCTGCAATTTTACTACATGTGAAAGTCTCTTCGGTCGTTTGATTTTCCCCGTCCCTAAAATAACCGTATCGCTTCTGCCCTGCGCTCGTTCCCCTGCGAAACGTAACGAACAGGTGCTTTTGTAATGAACTGGCCGCGTTAAAAAGCTTTTCCTCTGGTGCGGAAAACCTGCGGGACGCGGGGCCAGCGTCCGCAACGCAACGGCCGCAGGTGCGGGAGGGGGCACCGGGAAGGGCGGCGAAAACCCCCATCTTGCTCCCATCACCAGCGAACCCAACACAGTTACAGGCAGAAAAAGTTACAGGCAGGGCAAAATAAAATCTTTTGATTTATCTGACAGGCTCCCAGCTTTCGCTTCACCACGAGGTTGAAAAACCCACTTCCAGTGCCCGAGGTGCAAAAAACAACTTAATTGTCAGATTAATTGTCACGGAGCCCAGGGCAGGAGGGTAAAATCAGCGACGACATTTGCTGTTCAAGTCCTCCTGCCCCGGTCACCATCGGAAGTGGCAACCCTCCGATGCCTACCGAGTAGCCTCCCGGGCTGCCTGCGGCTTGCTCGAGGTGCGGGACCGGGGCTGCCCATCCGAAACCACATGGGACGGGTTTATCCGGCCTTTGCATAAATTGTCCTGAAACAAAGAGGAGACGCTCCGGTGCTTTCAGGCTGCTGCTTTCGCTTGTTGTGCCCTGGCACCAGCGTTCGCTGCTCTCCACCTCTCTCTCCCGTTTGCACGGAGGGAAGGGGTTCAAGGCTCCCCCTCCCCAGTGCATGGCAGGGATGAGCTGGGGTCCAGCAGCGGTGGTCAGGAGCCCCTGAGGCCGAGCAGCGGCGGAGCGGCCGCCTCGCACCTGCCCCGCCGCGGGTGAGCGGGACCGTACCGGCGGAGCACACCCCCCGGCTCCAGGCGCAGCGGTCCTGAGCACCGGGCAGAGCCGAGGCCCCGCGTCAAGGCCGCCTTCACGGCAATGCTCAAAACTGTTTTTCTTGCGCAATGCCCGAGGACGGGGAGGCCGCTTCCCCCTTCAGCAACTGCTGTGCGGGAAGTGAAGCCGGGCGGTGTGAAACGCGGGTTCGTTAGAGCCAGAGAGGAAGAGGGGAAGAAAATAATGGAAATAAAACGAAATAAAATTAAAATAAAAAAAAAAAACATAAAGAAAGAGAAAAAGGGGGGAGGGAAGAGGAAAAAGAAGTAGCAAGAAAAGGAGGGTTTAGCTGCAGCAGAGTGGAGCACCTGGACAGCTCCAAAGCCGTTTTCCTCTGCAGAAATCCAGAAAGAAACCCATCCTCGGCCACAGCCTCAGGGAGGTCCCCCCGCACCCCGGCGGGACCCCGCCACGGCGGACAAGGACGGTAGCACAGCGACCGCGCCGGGAGGATTTATTCAACCAGGGCTCGCTATTGTATAGCATCCCTCACAATCGTTTGAAATAAATAACTGGTCAAAAGACCTTGGGGAGCCCTCGGGGACCCAGAGAGATCCCGTAGTCCCAGCGGCTCCCGCCGCCCACGATGGGAACAGGGAGATTGGCACAAGTTCTCCCAAGGAAACCCTAATAGGCTATTTCTGGACTACTGCCTCTTAACAAATCTATAGCACCTGAAGTGTTAGCACTCAATTAGTGACAAGGTTTCAAATCCCGGCGTTTACTGGTGAGGTATAAACAGAGTCCTCGGGAGATAGCCGGGAATTAGAGCGGGAGGGGGCCCTGGACATCGTAACCGACTGGGATTAGTAGGAAAACTTTTTTAAAAGGCCCCATCTCTCTTTCTCTCTGCACAGTCCGAGGTGTCGAAAGCTCAGGGGCAGAGGATGTGCTCTCCGGAGCTAATTGCGCTGCTGGGTGGGTTTTTTATGTTTGCTTGTTTGTTTTCAACAGGAAAAACGCATTTAGCAATCCCGGAGAGGAGCAGCAACCGGGTGAGGAAGACAATCCTCGCCTGCGAGAGGCTTCCTTTGGGTGCGGGGGCCCGGCTCAGTCCCGAGAGGCAGCGAGAGCAACCTGCAAACGTGGGGGGGGGGGGGAGCAAGGCACCCCACGCTTTCCCCTTGCAGCCAGAAAACACAAGCGGCTTTGCTCACCCCGTCTCCCCCGCGAACTCCCTCGGGGCCTGGGTCCCGGATGGACCGGAGAAGGTGCTTCAGGGCGCTCCTGCGGGGTCCCTGACTCCATATACTCCTTCTCCCGTGTTATTTAAACGCGATTATGATTTCTCATCCATGGACCAGCGATCAAAAGATGACCCAAAGAGGGCACAGCCGGGGGAGGTCGGGTGGGGGCTTCCCTCGCCCCTGCCCGTGGGTTCAGGGAACCGGAACCGGTTTCCTTAATCGGTGCCTTATGTCCCCTCTGCTCAGCTGCCCTCGGCCAAGACGTCGTTTGCAGTCGGAGCCTGGCCTCAGCGGGCTGCGGGGAGCACCGGGAAAGGGAGAAAGCCGGGAAGGGGGGGAATGGGTGCCGAGCCCCGACCCGGAAAGTCCGTGAGCTGCTGTATGTCAGTAACTTATTCATCAATCAACCGGACACAGAGCAGACCTGGCCTCTCTTTTCGGAGTGTTTGCTTTTTCACCAATTATTGCGGCCCTGCAGCTCTTTTTGTTGATACAGTAGTTCTAAAAAGTGCTAATGTTCATTTATCAGGGGGCCGAACCCGGGACTCCCACTAGTTGTGATTCTTCCAAAAATATAAACACGAAGAGAAGGGCTAAGGCTAAAGCCCCCATTTGTTTCTAAACCGCAGTATTAAAAGTGATGCATTGTTGAAGATAAAGCGGAGATAACGCTGTCTGTCTCCAATGAATGTCTCCCCGACGCATTAATGACATTCCAAATGATAGCTCCGGCTTATCGTTCAATTAATCACTTCCACCCTCTACAGCCGGGCCCACATCGATCGGGAGCCGCCGTGTGATTGGGGGTCTGGAAGAAGCCCGTCAGCCCTCGATTAATGGCAGTTTGTGACCGGCAGCTCCTGTCCCGCTGAAGGCAAAGCCGGCCGCCGGGGCCGCGCTCCGGGGCAGGTACCGGGATCCCCACCGGCCGAGGGCCGCTTTCCCCTCCGGGTGCGCCGTGCACTGCCTTGTGGGCTCCGGACCCGACCCGGAAAGGACGGTTTGGGCCCAGGATGGAGGACGGGAGCACTGGACCCTGTTTGAAACGTCCCGAGGGAGGTGGATGCCACTGCGACGGACGAACCTGCTGCTTCGAGTTCGGATTATGGGGGGGCGAGGGGGACACACACACGACACACAATGGGATTGCTTCGATATTTTAGTATTTATCTAACCTATCCCTATTAGATTGCAATAAAAAGGAGGCAACGCCGTTAGAAAGACCCCTGGGCGGTGCAGACGGCAAGGGGTGTCGCTGACACCCGGCAAAGTCCTGCCGCAGACCCCTCTCCTGAGCCGGCCGACTAAGGTCGCCTCTGCCTTCCCCGGACACTTCACCCCTTCTCCTGCAATCGAGGAAAACCCCCTCCGAATGGTTTCCCAAGGAATTCTGCAGGAAGCACAGCCGCGAAGAACGCGACGGCCGCTCGGCCGCCCCCCTTCCCTTATTGAATAGCAATATTTCAGGCCTCCCCGTACCAAATAATCGCTCCAACTGTCATTGCAAGATCCGGATCCGGTTCTCCAGCAAACCGCGCCCAGGACATCCTCGGAGGGCTGGAGCCAGGGGCTGCGAGCACTGGGGCTGCCGGTGCACCGGCCGGCGGTCCCCGGGGAGCGGGACAAAGCCACAGCATCTTCCCCCAAAATATCCTGCACTGAATCCCCCAAAAAGGAGCCCGAGTCACAAAGGGGGAGGGGGGAGAGGGGAGCGGTAGCAGGTACCATCAAGAAGGAGCAGCCCAGAGCGGGCAGGTGCCGCCTTTTCTCTCGCCTCGGAGGGTTTCTTCCGTCTGCCGGGGGAGGAGGAACTCGAGCAGGGCACTGCCGAGGGACCCCGCAACTAATCGCATAGTCGAGGGGCTTCTCCTCCCAGCTCCCGGCCCTCGGCTGCGCCGGGGCTCGGAGTGGACGAGCCGGTCCCTCGCCTCCCGGGGCCCGGCAGTGGAGCGCTGGAGGAGATTGATTTTGTATGTTTATATTGCTCCTCGCCCCCCGAAGCCAGAAAGCGCCGTAACGCCCCTTCTCAACCTGAGACTTTGTTGCTAACGTTTATGTTAGCGACTACAAACGCATTAAGTCACACTGAGGTCCTACTCCTGCCCCGGGATCCTGCGGGACACGGCCGCACTAGGACTCACCCACGCTCCCGGCCGCAGCCCAGCTGCCAGTTGCTTTGACTTGCTCTCCACGACCCCTATGTAT
The DNA here is from genome assembly GCA_026283785.1 of Coracopsis vasa. Taxonomy (NCBI): domain Eukaryota; kingdom Metazoa; phylum Chordata; class Aves; order Psittaciformes; family Psittacidae; genus Coracopsis; species Coracopsis vasa. The sequence continues at coordinate 1,377 of JANHGB010012554.1, read as the reverse complement.
TTTACACCACCTTCAAACCGCGGGTTTACGGTGGTTTTCTTTCTCCCCGGACCGTGCTGGGGGTTTGTTTGAAAGGTTTACGGGAGGAGGGAGCCCCCCGCTCCCGGGCATTCTGCTGCACAATGTGCAGAAAGGTATGTTTGGCCTCTGCT
>JANHGB010012551.1:18214-41479 GCA_026283785.1 Coracopsis vasa | reverse complement strand
CCCCCCGGCTGCGGAGTGCCGTTGTGAGGCGAGGAATGGTTAAAACCCGGTCCTTTTGTACATGCGGGGGTTATTTATTTATTTATTTATTTTTATTCCTTTTCGTCTTGGGGCTTACGGAAAAGGAAAGCATCTGATGCGTCTGCTCACATGCCACTTTTGATCATGCGTTGCCTCTTTGCACAGAGCAGGATCGTTGGGAAAGATGGAGATACAATAAGTTGCTAGTACTGAGAAGTGCTGCAGAAACCCAGTGGTTTCCTCTCTCCACCGAAGTGACATATTTTTCCTCTGGTTAAGTTGCAAGCACTGCTTGGCGGAGATTGACTGTAGCTGAGAGTGGGTTTGTGTTTTTCTTGCACGGTTAGGTTTTGCAAGAGCAGCGATGAAGAGGAAGCTGGTGCTCTCCGAGATGCAGTTGGTTCTTCTCGTTTTATTGGTGTGGCTACCAACAAGGTGAGAAGATGTTTAGTTTTCTTGTTCCGTACAAACATGTATGTTACGGTCTGCTAAGGGTAAGCCTGTGTGAGAGGTTATGAGAGTATGGTGTATACTAATGTCATAAAAAAAATCTTTCTTGGCTCTTTGAATGCAGTATTATATAGTTTCCAGAGCAAATGCATTAGAAAGTAGTCTAGGGGCCGTATAAGCCTAATTGCTTGTCCTTAAACAGTTTGTGAATAGATGTTTTATTTCACCATTAAAACCCAATTTCTTTAAATGCCTTATTGAATCTTAAAGATTTAATGGAGTTACTGTATCACTGTGATTGTGTACCATACAGAGGAGTTAAGATGGAGACATAGATTAGTCAATACAGCAAATCACAGTCTCTAAATTAGTGCTTGCATGTTTTTTATTACAGGCATGCCATTTTTTGTTGGTTTTGCTTTTTTTTCTTGATCAACATAACAAAATTCAAAGCCATACTTAAGCTTTAAACCTCTAGGTGGAGATAGCATACAACTTCACAATCACATACAATAAAACAATGGCCTCATTTATTAATCAGCTTTTCTTATGTTGTTTAAAGTTCTCCATTTCTAAAGTGACAGCATAAGAGAAAGTAATTTTAATCACCTAATAGTTTGGTGTTGCTCACAGTCCCTAAATACGCAATTAGTTGTAGTTTGTAACTTGGGTTCACTTGCTTTGGTTCTGACTGCGGTAGGTCTTGTCCTGCACTGGTGAGGGTTGTAAGCTAAATAATGCAAGTTTCCTATGATTTAAAAACTCTGCATTTATTTTTGTCTATTTTCTAGCGAACAAAACATTTCCTGAAAGTATGTTTCCTATTTCACTTCATGCCTAACTCTGGTGCAGTATTAGTTGAGTCACAGTGGGCCAGATCCTGCAAACCCTACTCAAGTGAGTAATCTTACTGACGTCAAAGAGACTACATGCGTAATTAAGGAGTTCATGCCTGAGTAAAGTTTGCAGGATTCAACCCTAATTTGATATTGTATGATCTGATTTTTTAGTGGTATCTCTGAGATACAAGGTTTTTTTAACTCAAAAGAAGCTTAAAAAATAGCAGAGGCAGTACAGAAAATAATAATAATAAAAAAATGACCCATCTAGTAATTAAGAAAAAACCTCACACATCAGTGAAATCAGACATGACATTTTGGTATGGGCTTCGTAAGTTATAAGATTTTGGTCAGTTCTGTGACAGAAAGCACAGACTGCGATGGTTTACATTTAAATACTTCATGCTGTTGAATTGGGGACCAACATAAAGCCCTTCCTTTCATCGTTTTATAGCTTGCTTTAGGGAAAAGGCCACCCAAGCCTACTTTTGGTTTGGAGGAGGAAGAAAACATTCTTGGTTTTATGGCATTCAGGATGCCTTGATCAGTAGTTCATGTAGAGACGATAAATACTAAGACATTTCAGGTTAAAAATGTATATAGCTAGAAAAGGTGTAAATGATGATGAGTGTAGCATATGATGCTTTACTTCTGGATACTAATATTCCACAATTAAGCAGGTAAGACTGATGAGCTCATGCATTTCACATGCATGGTGCTTAAAATTGTTGGCACAGTAACATTTGCTTGTGTGCATCTTTCTGCATTGGAGTGTTTCCCTAGCAGACAAAAGCTTTGGTCTGGGTCTCCAGATCAGCACCACAGCCAGCTGGGCAGCAGATTCATGCTCCAGCCCCTAGTGTTTTCTATAGAGGTATGACCCATGAAGGCTGTAACATCTCTTTCTTCATCGGGCAAGTTAGAAACAATTGATGATCTACAAATTGTTCCTGATTCTTCATTTAATTTTTTTCTATCCAACTTTTACAAGGTCTGTCTGCATCTAGTGGAACGTCAGATACTGCTTTTTATAACAAGATAGCACTTTAGTAACATGAAATCAACCCACAGCTGTCCTGCAGCTTGCTAGTCAGCATCATTGTTCCCACCCACTAAACACTGACATCAGAGGACTCCCTGAGCATGATCACCGGAGTTTTCCCTCATGTTAGTTCTTCTAGTCATGTACGTTACATGACCATTGGGTGGAAGCATATCCCAAGGATTTATCCAGAGATAGAGTATGCTTAGGTGAGGACAGCTAGGATAGAGCTGGAAGGAGACAGTTTTGTGTGTGGGAACCCAGGTTATCAGTCCAGGAATGACATGCCACTGAGGCCTGGGAAGCTCTTTTAGATTTTTGTGCCTGCACAGCCGAATGTGTTAGTGGAGCTTGAAGTAACACCCATGGAGGTGCAATGTTGACTAGATGTAGAGGCTACTGGAGAATGACTTCCTGGAAATTTTAAGTAGTATATCATCTACTTTTATGTTTCTGAACTTGTTATGTACAAATTGTGTATTCGTATACTCTTAACTACACCCTTTCTGTTAGCGGGCAGCAAGTTAAGTATTCAGGGCCAGCCTGCAAAACCTGCATGTTGAGTGTACATTAAAACTTACATAGCACTTTCTAAAATGTAAAATGTCCATTTAGATCAGTGCTGGCTGACTCCCTGGAAGATGAAGCTAAGAATAACATCACCATCTTTACAAGAATTCTAGACAGACTTCTGGATGGTTATGATAATCGTCTCAGACCTGGATTAGGAGGTAATAAGAACAAAGATTGATTAAAATAACCAAGTTTTAATGTTCAGATTTTATGCAGTGATATTCCTTCAGGGCTTTTTTTTTTTTTTTTTCCCCCCCAAAACACCTGGTATGTATCTTGAAATATTATTTATAACTTTATATTCACCCAGCTGAATCATGTGAAGTTTGAGGAAGATAACATCTATGAATGGAAAGGAGGAAAGGAAACACTTTCATACATTTATCTTAAGGAAAAAAAAAAAAACAAATCTGGTGATTTAACATAGTAAAACAGAATGAGAACAAAAATAACATCTAAAGCTGTTATTCCAGTCAGGGAATTCTGGTTGAACAAGGAGTGCAGGCTTGATTCCCTGCAATGCGATGAACGTATGTTTTCAGAAATCTGCACAAGAGTTTTGTGTGGTGTGTGCACAATCCACATTTTAGATTCATTCCTTATTCCAGTAAATTCAATGGAAATATTGTATTTTTTACTTCATTGGAATTAGGGTTCTGCTGGTATAGAGTGTTTTGTTTCTGGGTACCTTGCATGTATTTGGGCATTTGAAAAAAAAACAAAACACCAAAAGAAACAAGGGAATATTAGAGGGTAGAGGTCACTGCACTCTTGTGCCATGACTGTCAGTTATTTCTCAAAATGTCAGTTCACATTTTCATTTCAAAGCTGTATGCCAGCTCATGTAGATATGTAAGCAAGAAATTTAAGCAATTTGTTTGGTGTTGGAAGAATTACAATCATAGAATCACCATGCAAAAAGGTCTCTGGTATGGGGAGGGGCAGAATATCTTGGGTTTGATAATATTTTATCTACTATTATTGTTTATCTGCTATTGATACTAACAAATGTAAATATTCATGTATCAAATAGAACACTGGTATTATCTGTAACAGTTTTGGTAATTGTAATTTTCAACCTGGAGACTGTTTAACTTGCTAAAACTAATTTTAGTGCAAAATCCCTGGGAGCCATTTCTATTCCTGTTCATTTCAGTAAGATCAGGCCCAAAGCTAGAGACCTGCTCTAACAATTCTGATCAAATCAGGAATTAGTTAAAACTCACACTTTTTAGCCAACCATCTTCCATCTTGACCTGTGGCTCTGCTGCTGTTCTGGTTCTGGAGAGTCTTGGTTTGCAGCTGACACAGCAAAAAGTGGGAGCTGGCACTGGCTGGAAACCACTTTCTCTTATGCATTAATCTTAAGATAGGATATCTTTTTATTTCCATTTCTGGACTCTGCACAGGGGAAACGTGAAATATTTTATATTTAAGGACTTTTTAATTTAGGTGATCCACAGAAGGAGACTTGATGTGAGAATTTCTATAGTGGTGTTTTACACAGGGATTCAGTTAATTTGCAAAATACCCAAATTTTAAAATTTAGATATAGTATGAGCATACAGATGCCTTGCAGGTGACTTGCAGAAACATTTCATATCACAGAGCTCATGTTTAATTGGCAGAGCTTTTAAAATCCTGGGTTTTATTAGAAAAATATTGAAGAATTCTGTTCTTGTTTGCCAAAAGGACTGTGCCATTTAATAAGAGCAGTCTGCAGTTCTTTTGCATATTATGTATGGTTTTTCATATTAAAATGTATGCTTGTTGAAAGTAATACCAAAAATTATTTTTATAATGGATTTTTATTTTATATTTTCTATTAAATCTAATTCAAAATACCTTCCTCTTTTTCTTTGCCAAGCCTCCTAGGTAATTAAAATATACTTTGGGGGCATAAAAATTAAAGAATTAACATCTGTTTGATGTTGGCATACATGGCAATCAACCCGTGCAGAACATGTGTGAAATGAAACTGTGTCATGCACATTAAACCATGATGATTCATGATACATTAATCTTAATCTGCAGGAATACTTCAGTGGTGGATGGGCTAATTCTTATAGTTTAAAGAATGCTTATAAAAGCCAGTTGTGATAATCCATGATCTGACATATACCAAACAATGCCTTTGTACATAATGCTTAGTAGTTATGGAATTTCATATTTCAGGAATTTTGTAGCACTTTATTCCTTTTTCTCTATTAACCTGTATTGTAAAAAGAAAAATGGAAAGAATTATTTATTTTTTTTTTTAAACACTGTGTGCATAGTAAATCCTCATAGTTTCTAAAAGTGTTGTTGTATAGACTGCTGCATTTTGACCATGTCACATGTCGTTAATTTAATATGCTTAGTCTCAGTTCTGTTCCACTTGCATTTATATGAATCTGAAAGAATTTAACTGAAACTAGTACAGTATTTACTTTGGCATAGCAGCTTGCATTATCCTGCTATACTACTGGGACTGAGATCACAACCTGACCTAATGTGCTACAACAAAATAGGCCAGGGTCTGAGATGGATTCTTCTAACGTCTTTTGAAAGCAAGAGTTTTTCACCAGCCCACTTTCACTTGTTGTGAAAGACATTTTTAGAGATGACTTACAGCTAAAATTCAGATCATTGCAAAGAGCTATTAATCACAGAAATGTTTTTAATAATGAAAAGTGTTAGCTTCACATTGGAGTTGTATGTAGTTACTGACCAACCATATAGAAATGTATAGGCTCCTTCAAAGACTCTGTATAAATTCAACTAAGTAATTATCTGTTTGGGAATTTGTTCTTGAATTTATAATTGGTTTTACTGGCAGACTTGGTGTGAGTACTTACAGTATGTAACTTGATGCTTTTCTGATACATCAGTACAACTCAGAACTGAATACTATTTTCTATAGACTGTTAAGGCAGCTTTAACTTTTACTGATGACGCAGCTCTGTCTAATAAACAGGTGTTGACTGTTGGCTATTGGCAGTTCTAAGAGCTGGGATCCTTGAACACTCTAGTGATGAAATAGCCTGCAAATGGGTGCGAGCAGGGAAAAGAAGGCACTGCATTGTCCCCTAAATCCAGAGACATCTCATATGAATTAGGTAATACCCTGACCTACTATGTTGATATGGGTAGGCATGAGAGTATTCAAGGGAAGATAATTTTTTCTCATTTCATGCTAAGCACAGGACCAGAACACTCTTGACTGCACTTTCAGTTCTGACTTGAACTATTTTACCCAAACATTCCATGCCATTTCTGTTGAGACATCAAAATAAGTTACAAGTTCAGTTTCAAAACAAATTCCCCTTGTCATTAGCACTGATTTGCATGAAATACAGCCATGCAAATTGCAAGTTATAAAGAGTTTGATTGTTTATGAATTTCTTCAAAATCATGAAGGTATTTTGTTCTATTTATTTGTTGTAATGTTTGCAAGACACATAGTGCTTTACCATGAATCCTTTGATTTTTGTTAGCATATAGCAAAATAAATTCACAAAACAATGGACACTAAAATTAAGGAAGAGACCAAAAGAGTTTAGATCTTCAAATAATAAGACAGTGGAATGTTGAAACTGAGATACAGCTGCATTAAAATCTGGAAGTGGTTGAATTATGTGTCTGCTCTGTCTGCTGTCCTCTGCCCCATGGACAGATACGATTAAAGGAAAAAGGGACATATGTTAAGGCAGTCCCCTCTTTTAATATGTTGATGTTCTTGTTTATTAGGTATATCAGCAAAAACGTACATAATTTTTAAAATGGTAGATTCTTTTTAAAGATGAAAAAGAGGAAGAAAAGGAGAAATAATGGGGATGATGCTAGGTTTTTGATATCATGTTGGATACTTCAGAAGTCATACCATAAGCTGTTCAGCCTGCTTTGCTTTCTCATGTTTGAAATTCATAGAATCATAGAATGGTTTGGGTTGGAAGAGACCTTAAAGATCAGCTAGTTTCAACCCCCCTGCCTCCTGACAGCTTTCACTAGACCAAGTTGATAATTTTCAGCAGCTATAGAATGCCTGTCTGTTCTACTCTCCCAAATTTATAAAATATAATTGAGTGCAAGACTTAGGATCTATAAAATTCAAATCTTGGGGGAAAAAAACCCCAAACCCTCTACCCCAAAACCCCACAAAGGAAAGTTACAAAGACACAGGACTGGGCCTCAATGCTTGAAGGCCAGATTTTGAGATGCTACATTAACACCGGAAAGAGCTATGCAAATTTATACAGCTTGAGGATCTTTCCACAAACTGTGGTCAGTCTCACCAGCTTCTGGAATAGCATTCTCATTGTAACCAAAGAGGTGAATTGGGGTTATTAAGGAAACTGAGGAATATCAAACAGTAGGTAGGTGAAAACTAAATACCACTGTGCTTCCATTTTGAAGGATCCATCTCTGTTGCAAGATGACTTTCAGATGTTCTAATTGCTTTAAACAAGAATCTCCATTGTGTTTCACTTATGGAAACGCCAAAACCTGTTTTTCCACAATGTTTTCTAAATAAATTGAGCAGGAAAACTGATGAGAACCGCGAAGGATTATTACTATCAGAGAGATGATGAGCAGTGAGTATTTAAGGGTATGATCATTTATCTTTGCAGCACTGAATATATTGTTGCATAAAATTGGTGTAGTAGCAGAGAGTATTAGACCCCAGGATAAAAAGTTGTATGATGTATTTACCAATATGAGCTAAAAGAGAAAAAAGCAATTTATTTCATAGAAAGCTTTTCCTTCATTCCTCACCAGATCAGGAAAGCTATATATACATATGTATGTGTGTGTGTTTATCAAAGAGTTGTATCTCTTCAGTTGCCAGGAAACAAGGCCATGATCACATGCTTATAATTGGGAATATGTTAAATTTAGGACAGTATATTTATATGTCTCTGTGATTCAGAGTTTTAATCAGCTGTCGAAGAGTTTGTAACTGCAGCAGTCCCCTAGCTAGTCATTCAAAATTTAGCAGTGTTTGTCAGCCTCATCATGCTTAATACACATTCAGAATACCCTAGAAAAAGGTCCTTCGACTATTTTTGCTGTAGAAGACTACAGGAAAGCTTTCATTACTGTTTTTAAAGGAAAAAGTGCAGGTCCCCTGCTCAGTTCTTGTTGCTTCCTTAGCCCTTCTTTGCTCTAGTTTAATTTTTTGGAAATTGTAATCTCTCTCTCCCAGTGCTAGTGCAGAGCAGTTCGGAACAGCACTTGCATTTTCTGAAAGCCCACTATCTATGTAGTTATGCTGGGATACAAAGGAATAAACTACTGTATGCTCACCCTTGGGCGTACCTGGAAGGGTCACATGGAATCTGGATGTAACAGTGCTTTCAGAAGAGTCAGTGAGAAACTCAGATTAATTTATGTTAAGAGTTGTGGATAATGGATATTGGCAAAAAGCATTCCTTGTGAAAAATGGAAAAGCAGTAGATAGGAGGATATGAAAATCTCATTTAATTAGTTATCCAGGGCATGCAGATGGTGTTAAAATCCAGGAACAGAACTAACTCAGTAGTTATAAGCATTCTGGGGAATAAATCATTAGGAAAGTAGAAGGATAAAAAACCCTCAGAAGCTGTTGTGATACTGAAGAACAAACCAGCAAAAATGCTATAGGATAGGATAGTGGCTGAGGAGCTAAACAAAACTTACTTATGTATGTATGTATCTATCTATTTATTGGAAGTCTGTGGATAAATTAGCAGTGAAAATATCAAAATAAAATTTACATTGCAACTGTGCAGAGTATTGCAATTGTGCAAAGAGGTAAAATGCTATGCTTCACCACAGTTAACAAAAATCTATATGCGTTACTGTAAAGTCTATATGCCTATAAAGGAGTTTGCCTGGAAGGATCTCCCAGTTCACTGAACATGTTTGTTCACTACATTTTAATACTTTTTTTTATTTTTTTTTCCTCTTCCTGTCTTATCATCAGCATTTGCTTCTAATGCTTGAAATACTGCTGGTGACACCATGGCTGAGTTAAGGTTTTGCTTACTTTTATCTCGGCTACAAGGAAGATGTGAAAGCAGATACTGCAGATTTCTGTGGAGCTCATTGAAGCTCATTGTAAAACAGACTGATGAGATGGTTTCATTTTTCAGCCAGATTTGATGGGCTGAGACAAACTGCCTTCTTTCAGTGATAAATTTATTCTGGGTTATTTAGAAACTGGTTGAAAAGCAGTGTCCTTGCTGATAGCCAAGGTATTCTGCTGTTGAGTGCTTCCCACTAAGGCCTCTTACCATGTTATATAAATCTTGCAATGAGTTTGCTAACAAAATACAGAGCTGCTTCTCACTCAGGCTGACTAGTTTTAAGAGCCAAGTACCAAAGGACTACAATATTATAGTTCCAAAATTTTTATTACCCTTGTGAAATGACAGAATATGTCTAATGCCACCTGAATTGGAAATATAATTATTATTTAAATAATCTAACTCTGAAACATTTTCAGAAATGTTTAAATGCATTAAAAAATTAATCCAGGATATCTTTGGGGGATTTGAATGGATTTAATGGATTTTTAGTAGTGGATTTTAACCAAGCAAAAAGTGATTTTAAAATACAGAAATCAATGTATATCTTGCTTACAATGAAAAAAAAAATGTTGGTCATTCTGTAGCAACAAAGACATATTTTGTAATGCAAAATTAACAGTATTCTGAGTCACGCTAAGAGTTGAACTTCTATGATTCTATGATTCTACTTACAAACAATATCAGGGAAATTCTTTAATGTTTACTGCTATGATGTAGTCATGGAGTACTCAGTTTCACATATCCTTTCTATAGAAGGCACACAGAAAGTTATGTTTCAAATATTTCTTTAATAATGTATACCAAAAAAAGAGTCATAACTAAAGAACGTAAGAAGGAAGCTATAGAGATCTCAATTGTACAATCACCTAAATATATTAAGAAAATTTTGGTGAAGAAAATGCTCCATCCTTGGCAGCATTCAAGGCCAGGTTGGACAGAGCCTTGGGTGGTATGATCTAGTGTGAGGTGTTCCTCCCCATGGCAAGGGGGTTGGAACTTTATGATCTTAATTTCCTTTCCAACCCTAACTATTCTATGATTCTATGAATAACTATTAAACTAGCACTTAATAAAAGCATTAATGCTTTTTGAATTCTTAGGTTTAGATGTATTAGACAATATTTGGAATACACTGTCCTTCAAAGAGTTGGAAAAACAGACCTTAGGAGTATTTTGATTTAAAGAAAATGGTAGTTACAGCATACTGGGATATGAGTAGGCATCACTGTTTTAGTGATGTTATTTCTGCTCATGTGACAACAACCAATATTTAAGCAAATAATCATAGAATCATAGTATGGTGAGGGTTGTAAGGGATCTTAAAGATCATCTGTTTCCACCTCCTCTGCCAAGGGCAGGGACACCTTCTACTAGACTAGGTTGCTCAAAGCCCTGTCCAATAATGTGTAACTTACTTTCAAGACAATTCATTGTCAAGTTTTGACATTTTATTTTTAATGGAAACTAAACCCTTGTGATTAAGTAGACATGCTCCCTCAGCTTCTTTGTGTAGAAAGGTTTGGATTTTTTTTACACTGAGTTCTTGCAGCCTCCACTGGCAAATATGTATTTATTTCCTGTATTTTAGCACCTCATAAATGAAAACTGCTGTAAGACACACCTCTTACTATGTATTTTATAGCACGATAGGCTTCTACGCTGTTCAAGGTCTGATTGTGGTGAAAACGATGTAACAATACTATCTTTAATTTATGAAACATAATCTAAAATGATAAAATAATGAAGAAATATTACTTTTTCCCCCACCTCCTTAGCTGTATTAGGCAGGGTCATAACTAAGGCAAATTATGGTGATTTTCAACACAGTTGCAGATGTAATGGCTGCTCAGTGGTGGAACTTCTGTGGAGACACTCAAAATTTAACAGAATTTTGGGCAACCTGATCTGCCTTCAGAGTTGACTCTGCTTTGGACCTTCCAAAGGTGCTTTTTAAACTTAATTATTATAAGATTTCATGACTTACAACCAGCAAGACATTGAAAATAACTGAAGTTTTCCATTTTAATTGGCAAGTGTGAAAAAAAAATTCAGAATGTCAGTTCTAGAAGATACAGATGAATAAATATACCTGTGTAGATGAAAACTGCCTATGAACAGCAGAATGCACAATGTTATACAACTCCTGAGTGTATTATTCATAAGCAATCCACTGTCACGAATAGAAGAGTTAGGGTAAATGGGAAAGATCTGGAAAAACACAGAAGACCCTAAGTTTTTTTTATGGTGTTCACCTTGGATTTTCTAACATTAAGCAAAACCGGGGACTTGACTAATGAAGTGACTGTAGCCTCATTTTTCCCACTGTCACCATAACCTGGAGTTCTGAAAAGGGTTAAATATGGGAAAAGACAGTATTTTAAAGGAGGGATACTGTACTTCATGGAATCATTCTCAGTTTACTTTGTCATCGCTGGACAGGGTACAGGGAACTGAAAAGTTGAACAACGCTGTATCCTAGAGCTCAACACCTCCTCAGGAAGCACCCAGGAGCCTCTAAACCCTGCCCTTCTGAAGTGTCCTGATGGAGGTGTTGATTTTTGTTCTGTTTTCATGTCTTTTCCCTTTCTAAATACCTATTTCATACGTTCTAGAAAATGCCCAACTCTCTTACTTGACAAAAATGTAATGAATTTATTTTTCTCCATCTAGACACAGCTTTCCCCAAATAGCATGACATGTAGATGCAGCTGTAGAAAGCAAAGATCCTTCTCTACCCACAGATTGTATGGCATTCTTTTTGTGCCAGTGTAATTTTATTGGTGGTGTTGAGTGGTTTGAGATAGATCTGTTGCTTGTGGCAGTATTCCTGACTACGTATTCCTGCTTCTTTATTCTTGCAGTACCACTGTTTCATGACCTTTCTTAACAATAACCTTTTCAATGCACAATCTACTGAATCTGATGTTTAGAATTAGTGGTGTGTGGAGAGAAGTATTTCATTAACAAGGATCATGCAGAAGGACATTGTAATTGCCTGTACATTAAAAATGCATCTGCTTTGCCTTTTACAGTATTTTGGTCTCTATTAATTGTTGATGTTAGCAGCTTGTTTTAGTGGCTACTATTAGTATCTAACAGTAGCTTCGAAAGACTCCCAAGAAACAGACATGAAGTAAAACATAACACTGTTTTCAACAAACTAGCATTAGGATAATACAAGCCAAGGCAAAAAAAAGCCCACTCTGAGGAAGGAACAGGGGAAAGGGCAGACCAAAAGAGATACAGAGTGAAGGATGGAGATAAAATGGCAATACCAAACATTGGCTACTTTTAAACAACTGGCATATTAAGACAGCTGAATGAGTTTTTTCAAATACCCTTTGGAAACTTGATAGTAGAATAATGTAAACAGTTCTATCATTATGATATATGCATGTATTTACATTTCTGATGTTAATGTTTCTCAACAATGAGTCATCTGTCTCAAGAAGCAGCTATAGTGGATAACATTTTGTGTTGCTGTACAATTCACCAGCCTGCTAAATTAAAGCATCAGCAGAAGATTTTGAATTAATACTGTCAAAAGTCTAATAATTTTAATGATAAGAATCAAAGCACTTTAATATGCTGAGATTAATCTTTAAACACATTTTTATAGCTGTTTTTTTCAGGCTAACACTCAATCACAAGCGAAAGGAAGTTTTGTTTATTACTGTCATCCTAGTAATAGTTTGCATTATAATGCAGAGTATGTCAGCACTAGTTTTCTGAAACTGTCTGTACTTCACAAAAGTATGATTCTGCCAACCTTCTGGAAGTCATGTTGCTATTTGGGAGCCATTTGTGTGATTACTTTGCAGCACATGGCTCTCAATTTACATTCTGTAATTCCTTGCCATATGTGAGGGCTATTTAATAATTAGAGCAGTTAACTCTGTGAAAGCAGTGTAAGTCAATTTCCATCTTACCTGGAATTATTGTGCACATCAGAGGACATGAAACACTTTACTAAAGTTGTGTAGCTGCAGTGTGAGGTTGGATTTAGTTGCATCTGACCAAATTCCATTTATTTTTTTTATGCCTGTATATATTTGGTCCTGCACATGCATTTTTTGTCGAATCAATAGAGATCATTCATTCTAATTTGTAATTTGGTTGGGAAAAAACATGGATTCCCCATATTCCATCTGCTTAATTTGTGTTTTTACAAACTATAAATTAAGTGTCTTGTAATCTTGTAGTGCTGTAACTTATAGACCTGATTGCAATCCAAATTCAGTGCATAGACCACTGACCTTCACTCTGTTCTGACACATACAGTTCAGTAAGAATAAGTTAAAAACTGATCAGTGCTGTAGAACTACATGTCCATTATATGTACATCATGGCTTTTCTCGCAGCAGCAACACTAAAATTTTGTATCGGAGTAAATACAAAAGGTACATGAGGGTGAGGTAATCGGGAGGTATGATCTGTTATTGGTAATGGAACAGATCCATGTCTCCAAGCCCCAGTACAATGCTCTGTTTTACAGGTCACATAATTTCTAACACAGATTTGACTTGAGTGGAGAGGTTTATGCAGAAGATAAGTCCATCTGGAAAGATGACTTCTAAATAAGCTGTTTTTTGAAACTTCTATTTTTTTCCTTGGAGTGTTTATAGACTGCTTGCATTTGTGATTTTTCATGTGAATGTAGTTTCCTGGAGTTACCTATCTGCATTTAACACCTTCTTGTGTTTTAATTTTTAAACTTGCATCCAGTTGTCTTCTGGCACATTCCCTGCTTTTTCTTTCTTGTATTTCAGTTGTCATAAGATAATAAGTTCTTCAGATGACTTTCATCAGGAGACTGGGAGTTATTAGAGCTATCCTTTTCTATTCCCTCAAGCGTATGAGCCTTTTAGCAGGACACTAGAGAGCAGAAAGGGAATGGAGAGGGAAGGAGAGTCTGCATTTGTCTGTAAGAATTGAGAGGGGGGTTGAAGGGGCAATTTCTGCTCTAAATAAAACAGCCTGTTTTAGATACTTCCTTCTGACTGACAGTCTAAAGGCTCCTGTAGGTGCCTTTTTATTCTCATTAGTTGAAGTAATTTATGTGTTTTTCAAAATTTATAGGCTCACTCAATGAAGTCCCTCTGGATGAGAGGAAGCTGAGAAGCAGTTGTAGTGTGGCGTATATAAATGAGGAAAACCAGAAGTCTGAGCCCTAGATTCAGTGGTGTGTTGATAAACGTCCTCTACCATACTGAGGGCATGCCATAGCACTTCATGCACTGTCCTTATCAGTGTTCATAGTATTAACTGAATACTAGTGAACTTTTTTCTACTAGATCTTTAAATGTTAACTTGGTACTGCATTACTTCATGCAGTTTCTGAACAAAAGGGAAGATATTTTCCTTCTGGAAAAATAAATAAATAAATGTGAGAAGGGAGAAGTATAAATGCCTGTTGTTTGAGATAAGAGAATGGTTACATCCATAATAATCCCTTCCCATCTGCTGGGTGCTAAAAGCTGTCAGAATTCTTTATTTTTCTTAACAGGCATTTTGTGTTTAGTTGCCTATTAAAAAATGAACAGATAATCTTTTTGTTACTGCATAATATGCTATTTTTAAAATAACCAGTTGTTTTAAAATAATATTCTGTGGTAGATGCTGCCTGCTTTTTCACAAAGCCTTAGTATCTGCTTAGAAGAGTACGCACTTTAAGAAACTGGGTTCCAATTAAACTCATATTTGGCATTGCTTCAAAGAAAAAAACCACACCTGTTCTTTATTTTTAACTTGTTAACACCCCCCCCCAACCTGTTAATTTAATATTAAAAGCAGATTCTTGTCTCACACATATAGCTTTTCCACATATAGCAGCTTGATGGGTTCTGAATGTTCCCATGATGCTCCTGTGAACAGCCAGAGGGTAATTCTCTTGTCACAGGCAACCATAAAAGACAAATTTGAGGCTGCTTAATCTAAGCCCTAGGAGTATCCTGGGAATATGTTTTAGAGGCGATTCTGGGAAACACTGCTATCTGTAAAGTAGCTTGGAGACATTCAAGTGACTCAGCTGTGGGACTTTTTGAGTGTTACAGAACAGTTCTTGTAGGCGCATTACACAGCCTTAATCTAAGACCTTGTTTTTTTATTATTAACTAGACAGAAGAGTAACTGACAACTCTGGAACATATTAAAATGGGATTTAAAAGAAGATTGCTCCCTTACTGTCCATGTTACTATTTTTTTGCTCATTTGGGGGGTACTTGTTCACTTGAAGTATTAATATGGTTCTCTGTTGGTTCAAGCCATGAACTCGTGGTTTGTCAGGGATCCTGTTTAGTAAGAAGCTTATTATCCATGACCAGCCCACGGGTTGTCCTGCCAAACAAAAAGTTGTTAAGAATAAAAAAACCCAGGTAGCTTGGCAGCCAGTCTGGTTTGTGCTGTATCTGAAACCCTGTACCTCTATTCCTTCTTTCCCTGCATTTCAGCAACTGTGGGCATCAGGGAAGTGTAAAGAAAAAGTATGCTTAACTGTTCTTATTCAATCTGAGTATTTGGGGTGTTAACATACACACAGCCTCCTGCTGATTTTAGTAAATCCATGCTAGCTTTTTTTGAGACTATTAGGGCAGTCTGGATAAACGTTAATTTCCTATACTCATAGTTATTTCACCTGGCTTAAAATAAGAAATGCTGGCTGGTTGATAGAAGGATTAGAATACTGTCTAGTTTTTTTAACAGTGTGTCACAATCTCCTGAATGCTATTACAGAATTTCATAAAGCGTTACCTATTAAAAATATATTTGAGGCTCCTGCTGCAAAAAATGTATTGAGTGCCCACTAATACATGCCTCTATTAAATAAAGGCACTACCTTTTTCTGCCATTGGTTCCTGTCATGCTTGAATGCAAAGTACAAGGCTAGCAAAAGATAAAAGAACTGTAGCTCCATTTTTAATGACTCTGCAATCCTGGACTGTAGTAACCAGGCACTATCCATGAACAGTAAAATTAATCTGTCTGAAAGGATTATAATTTTCAATGCTTTCCTAAATCTGTTGATTTCTAGAGGCACTCCATCAGTCTTTGGGACTTAAGAACATGTGAATTTCATACTTTGCTCTGATAGCAGCAAGCCTTGGAAAGATGCTGACCTTTGGTGACAGTGAATGTTTGCCACAGAACAAGCAAGACTGTTCTTCCCAGGGCATCATCCCAGTCTCTGTCAGCTCCAAGGTGACAACGCTTTTTGCCATGGCTGACCACGGAGAAAGGCGTTCTCCAGAGGCTTCCTCTGACGCTGGCCATCACCAGAGGAAACCCTTTTCACTGACTTCAGTGGGTTCTGATGTGCTACCCAAATCTTCATTAAATAATTAGCAAGGGTAATAAGGACCGCGACGGTGCCTGATTCAGCTTAGAAAAAGTAATGTTTAGCCAGAGGGTGAAATCCTGTATGTATTATGTATGTATTACCACAGTTCCTTGGTCATTCCAGCGTGAATTCTGCAGCCATTTCACATGTCCTTGGTGAGGAACGACTTTGACTTCTGATGTTCTTCCAGGGAATTATGAGAATTTCTTTTTTTTAGTGTTCAGCATATGGGAAAGCACTGGAGAAGAGCTGCCTTTCATAACCTGTACTTTCACCTGCAAGTTGGCATGTTACCAGCCTAAGCTAAAGTGGCTCCTGAAATCAAACTTGAAGAAAACCTAGGCTCAGTGATCTTGGTTAAAAAAGAACCTGGGCCTGTGTAAGAGGAGATAAACAAGCAAATAAGCTAGCAACTAAAATCAAGTTAATCAAGAGCCACTGTGCAATAAAGGCCTATCTTAAGCAGCTCAGACTTGGCCACTTCATCACTGTAAAGATAAACTAGAAGCTGCTGCTTTTTAAAAATGATACTGCTGTTATGGGGACATGTGTTTTGGAGTGCAGGAGGGGCTGGCAGAGTGAGCTTATCAAATGGGATGATTTATAAATGCTGTGACTTGGAATAAAGCACAGATTAAACCAGAAATTAACGTAGGAGGGTAATGCAGCAGAATTTTACATGGTCTTGGATGACTCTTAAGTACCAAGGTCATACAATTCAAACATTAAAAGAAAAAAAAAAGAGAGAAACTCTGAATATAAGTTTCTAAATCTGGAATATTTTTGGGAATTGTTCTGCCTTAAGTGCATGTTATGATTTCCTTTCTAATAGCACAAGCGTCTAAGCAGAGTAGATGGAAGTACAGTTGCATGGGAGTAATAACTTTGCCATCCCTACTTACGGGATGGCACTGATTCAGGTTGGTCCAAATAATTACTGCTCCACTTGATCAAAGACTGTTCCCTTCCATTTCTAGACTTGAGTGCTCATTCTCTTTGTCTTCCTCTGTCACATTCTTTAGACAGTGCTGGTTCAGTCTGGTTCATTTTAGCTTTATCATACTCATCCAGTTGATCTAAACAATGCAGTAGTCCCATTTGTTACTCAGCCTGGTTATTATATACAACCTCTTTGCATCTTGATGGAAGCTGTAGTGTCTAGAGGGATAAGGTTTAGTGCTGATGTTTTATTTTTCATTTGAATGCCATGCAGTTTTGGTTTGCTGCCAAATGCGTTGTGTTAGCTAAGATCATTTTACTTCAACCTTTTAAGTAATCCATCTCAGCAGGATCACTTCCAGCCAAACACAACTATGTTTTCACTTTCATGTTTCTACTGAACATTTTGTGCAACTCCAACTTACGTCTGTTGTTTATTTTAGAGCTGAATGCTTTTTAATTACTTTCCCTTTTTTTTTTTCTTTTCCTGGTGCGGATCTGAAAGCGTGTCTCCCACTTTCCAGCTCTGTTAACTAGACACAGGGCTTTTAATCATTCTGGTAGAGTGGTTTCTTCCACTGGAGATATTTTACTTTTTATAAAAGATATACATATGTGTCAGAACATGGAGTGAGACCTATTTTTTGTACTGCTGGATGTAGAGCCATTCAGTGTCTGGCTAGTCAGCCCCATACAGATTTAAGGCAGTGCCTACATCTCCTGGAACCCAGGTGTTGTGTAATTAATTGCTTCAAACAGTCAGGTCTCCTTTGTAAAACATGGGGAAAGCTAGGGGTCTTGGCACACCTCAGAAATGGTGTGGGCATAGCCTTGATGGTCTGCAAAAGCAGTCCACAAAGTCAGTAAACTGAGTGTGAATCTGTCAACTAATTAAAAAATGCTGAAGAGAGACATGCAGCTGAAGCCTTTTTCTTACCAACACAGGTGAAACATCCAAGCTTGGGTGAGAAAACATACCCAGTCTCCACTTCATCTGTCCACAGTGGTGTGCTTTCTCTAGAGCTCATGCCATTCCTCCTTTCCTGAAAAGAGCCATGAGTGTAGATGATAGCCTGAGATGACAGAAACTTGTGAGAGAGCAACTATTGTCAAGTGCATGCTCTGATTTAAAGCAGAAATATGAACTCAGATTACTGTGTGTCAGAGTCTTTCCTGACCACAAAGGTGAATTTTCTAAGGGCATGCTTCATCAGTCTTTGAAAGGAATTGTTCTGCTTTGTGTAAATAATTAGATATTGAGCAGAGACTTCAAATTATGCCTACTACATCCCATGAGTACTGCTAGGCTGTGGAATCAGTCTCTTGCTTGATTTCTGCTTTCTTTCTCAAAGTCTTTCTGGCACAGTAAATTTATAATTATTTATAGTTTGAAGAACTCATTGGGATTTGGTTAAGAGCCAGTTCTTTAAGCTGCTTGGCAGTATTAGGGTATTTTTTTCTCTTAAGGTGGAAATAAAAGCAGCCAGGGAATTTTAGGTACTGATAGTGTTAGGAATTTGGAAGTAAAGGGGGATTCAGATATTGTGCAAAACGAAGCCATTATGGTCTGGACAACAGCGACATTCAGATTAACTTTTATCGATTTAAGTGGAAACTTGGAGCCTGAGTAACCTTTTGGAGCTTGTCCAATATACTTAAAGAGATAATTGGGCACCAAAATCAGACTGTAGCCCTATCCTTGAGTGACTTTCTCAAACTCATGGAGGAAGCCTATAATAAAGTTAAAACTGCACCTCAAATGTCACTTGTGTCCAAGGCACTTAATTTATAGGACCCTTTGGAAATGTGTTTGGTTTTGTTACCTGAAGTAATAAGATTTGTATATTAAAGGTTTCTTGTTAGAGAAGAAAAAGTAGCAAAGATTGTGTATGTGAGCTGCACTCTTTTGAGTGAGAATTAAATCCTAAGTCTGTCCTATGGATGTGAAAATTATCTTAGTAACGTGTAAATGTATCAGTCGGGACAGAGAGAACATTTTAATTTTCTGTTCACTAGCTGGAAATAATGCTTTTACAGGTTGCACCAGTGTCTTTTGAATACATGACAAATCTCAGTATTCACCCTACTATGGAGATGTATCATGTTATCCGAGTTGCAGGTGTGACTAAATTTCATTCTATGCACATTTTGTGGGTAACCTGCATCTATAAAAGATGTTAACTCAGCTAAAAACGTATCTGACAATGTTTTCGCAAGTCATATTTTTTGCTACAGAAGAAAACTATGTTGACAGTTAAGCTAGGTTAATGTGTGTTTTTTTGATGGTCAGAAACTCTCTGAAGGTACACCTACTTTTAACTGGATTTTTGTATTAGAGTAAATTCTTCCTCAAGTTTAGATTTTCTTGATATTTCCAGCCAGCTATTCACTTAAATTCTGGAAAAATAAATACTACTTTTCTGAACTAAAATTCCAATTCGAGAATGGGCTTATACTCAGAACCCGGTATTTAGTTAATCTAAATGACATAATGGCATTTATTTCAAGAGTATGGTATTGCTTTACAGGGTTGCTCACCTTCATGACTTCTGTGTAAGCCTTTGGGAGGGACTCTTACAGTCTTTGCATGGAGCTATTTAGTATGTGGTGTTATGTCTGTTATTAGATGTAAGATTGATAGGGAAATCAGTTGGGGTCTGTTAGCCTACTGGCTTTCAATTCCTCTGTCTTCCTCCAGAATATTTTCTCCAGAATATATTCTTGTTTCAGTCAACACCATAAGAAGTCAAGTACAGTGCCTGATTCAGGTCACATTTACACCAAAATGAATCAAGAGAGCAACTGTCTGCAGTAACACTTACAGGTATTACTAGGTCTTACTGGTAAGCTTACTCTACATATGCTTCATTAAAGATGGAGATTTGAAAGAGAAGTCTACTTATGGTTCATATTAAGAAATTGCCTTGCTGATAGTTTGAGGATAGAGAAGCTACTGGAAGTAAAGTGCTGATGTTGAAGAGGGAAGTGAATTTGTTTCTTCTCACAGCTGGCTTAAATTTACAAATTGGAAGTGTATTGTATAGGCACATATGGCTGGATAATGAATGAAGATGATGAGTTGTTGGACAGATAAAACTGTCACGTAAAGCACCAAACCAGGTATAAAGAAGAATTGACAGAACACTAATTTGAAATATTTGCATTCCTATGGATTTTGCTGTTCTTGCAGCTTCACGTTACATGACTTCCTCTGACCCCCATTCCGTGGCAGCCAGAGAGCGTCTTGAGCTGTCAACAGACATGCTAAGGAGCTTGTCAGATAAGGACAGCATGTTGAGTTGGAGCAGTGTTTGATGGATTAAGACCCTGGCTGTTTCACCTGTGCAATTTGTGACTTGTATTATGAATGACAATTTCAAAGCCTTTGGGCAGTATTGCCAAACATGCCCTTGGAGACCATATTACAATGTCAGAACAATGTCAATTCCATTTAAATATTTTTTAATAGCAAAATAATTAAAGTAACATCAAGCTTTTGACAGCATTCCCACAAAACCTCAGAAATCCTTAGTTAAGCCTCCCACAGCACTGCGACTTGACCTTTTTTACTTTTTGTTGACATAATTAAAGAGCAGTAGTTTATTTTAATTTTATTTATTTTTCCGTGGTGTAGCAGCCCTTCAGTTACAGCTTGCAGTGTTCTCCTGGGTAATAATTACTTGACATTTAAAATGATGTTTGTAAGAAATTGAACTCTGTATGTATTTTTTTAAAAGCTCTGTCCCACCAAGCATGCTTCTGGTGGTTTTGGATTACCCCAAACAGAATGCCTTTTTTTTTTTTTTTCAGCTGCCCAAACCCTGCATTTATAGTTTTATTGACTGAAAATTCAAGTGAAAAAAAAGTCCAACCCAATTTGCTAGCCTGTTTTCTTGTGAAGATAACTTTGACACATTAATGCATAATATAGCTAGCTTCTTGCAAATGAACATCTGGAACCTTGCTGATGGTCATCTCTGAAAACTCTGAATGGTCACATTCCTTTCTTCTCTTCTTTTAAACATACCTGGAACAAGCCATCCATCTTTTGTCACTACTCTCTGCAAAGAAAGGTTTGCCAATTATTTTGGTCGGAAGAGAGAAGGAATGAGCAAAACACAGGTCATTCTGGAATCTGAGAAATACTTGGAAAATTTATTTCAAGAAAGATAATCTTGCCTCAGAGTTCTTCAGGAAAGGGAGAGCTCTCAGGTGTCCCCAACCTTGCATGTTGAACCCAGGACAGGACCCCACACTGCAGACACTGAAACTGCGTCAGAGGTGCAGGTATCTGAGAAGGGACATTTGAAAGAAAGCAGGAGTTTTGAAAACTGCCTGGCAGACAGCAGTCCAGAGGAACTCATTTAAAATAGAATTGCCTTTATGGAAATTTCCAATTTTGACAAATTGGTAAATGATGATGAGGAGCCTTTTCATCTGACTTCTCTGACCACCTCCGTCTTACTTAACCTGTGATTGGTTTAGACTTTAGCCATCTGAAATTCTCTGCCAGGCAGCCTACATCAGCTGAGCCAGCTCTTCTACTGAGGAATGAGCATCATCAGGACTTCAGGCCACCAGAACGGGTATCCCAGCAGAAGTGTTGGCATAATGGAATGGGCAAAGGCACTAATACCAATTCTAACTAAGTTCTGAACTCCTAATTTTTGGTTAGTCAATGGCGTTGACATTTTCAAGTGTGGATACTTAATGTTGGACCACTGTAGCCAGATTTGGTAAACTCCCCTACTCCTTATTACTTACACTTCTTTAAGCCCTTCTACCTCAGCTTCTCAAATACAGAAAAAGAAAAATAATAAAATTATTATCTTCAGAGAGAGGTTATTATAATTAATGTTTGCAAAATCTTAAATGTCATTAAAGCACACAGTAAACCTTTCAGCTAAGGATCTATAAATCTTCTGAAATTTGGTGTATCTATTGCTTTTTCTTACTTTTTGATTTTTTTCTAATATTGATATGACAGTTGAAGTGAGGAAAGGGAATCAGAAGAAACCAATGCTTGAGAACCACATGAAACATGATCTTAATTGGTTTTGCTTTTACTACTTCCATAGGGTGTTTTTCTTCCTCTCTTTATTCCTAACTTTCCTGACATTTTTTTCATAATTTTACCTTTGGCTTCCATATTCCGAGAAATTGGCCTAAGCTAAGTTAGCCAAGGCTTCTCTTTTAACATTTTTGACCAAGGCAAGTTGGAAATGGTGCTATAATAGTATTTCTTGAATTTCAGAGCATTTCATATGGTGATTGCATCTACATGTCATCTTCAAGATTTTTTCCCCTAAAAGAAGCATCTGAAATAGAAACTATATCCTTACCCTTTCCTGTTCTTATTTGTTTAACCTTCAAAGGCAGTGATTAAGAATAACTTAAAAGCTCGCAAATATAAATGAATCAGCCCCCACTCATCCCAACAGAGGGTTCTTTAAAAACTAGACTTTTTCAAAAGCACTAGGCTTTCATTGATTTAAGCTGTTTTGAAAGTCAGGCCTTTTAGATACATGTTTACATGTCAATTGAAGAAAAAGATTTTTATAATTCAAGTGGGAAAAACTTGTCCTTAATTTTCCTCAAAAGAACAGACATTAGATTGTTCATGAACACATGTTGCATTGAACATTTTTTAGCTGAGTCCATTCCTTTGGCTTTTCTACAAGTACTGATTATCTGGAACTGTTTGTTTGAATCTCCAGTGGGTTAAGTGTGATAACTTGTGTTGTTCTTGACAGAATGTGAGTTATAAAAAGACTGTAACTGTGGTGCCTGCTGAGTGAATTCTGATTAGAGAGTCCATCTAAAACTGTTCTTTGTGCCTCTGAATTGTTTTCAGTGAGTTACGAGAGGGGCAAAGCAGTATATGTTTTAATACAGACTTTATTTGACAAGCATGTATTCTTTCAAAGCAGTAACTGCAATATTTGTTGTAAAAAAGGAGGATTGATTTTTTTTGTTTCCGTAGACACTGATTCTGAAACCTTGGGTTCAAATCTG
>JANHGB010012551.1:0-18190 GCA_026283785.1 Coracopsis vasa | reverse complement strand
ATATTTGTTGTAAAAAAGGAGGATTGATTTTTTTTGTTTCCGTAGACACTGATTCTGAAACCTTGGGTTCAAATCTGTAATTCAGAGGAATCTTTATTGTAACACTAAGTAACAAAGAAGAAACGTGTACAAGGCTTAGGCTGCGAACACTAACAGATGGTAACAGGAATAATTCAAAATTTATTACATTTCAGCTTCTTTTGTCTTTAAGGACCAGTTTCTTTTTATATAGGGTATGAATAGAAGCTTATAAAATATGCAGCATTTTGAGAGAAAATAGGAGGCAGAAATAAAAATCTGCCAGTTCATTGCTTATGTACTTTTCTCTTAATTTTTTTTCACTACCTTCCTTTGTTCTCTTTTCTTGTCCTTCTTTTTTCTTCACTCTTACAATTTCTTGTAACTTTTCAGCTTCCCTTATCCTTTCATACCCTTTTGCAAGACATTCTGTCTGTTCCCTTCACTGTGCTGTGGCATGGCTCTCGCCTGAGGAGAAGCAGCCTGGTGGAGTGACAGCTGTCAAGATGAGCCCTCAACTTTGGGGGAGAGCAACTGGTTTCATTGAAAGTCACTGCTGTCACCATTGCCTGGAGCTACACCGGTTTAAGGCAGTTTTGGAAAAAAAAAAAAAAAAAAAAAAGAAAAAAGGAAGGTGCATGATTAATTTGCATCCATTCCCATTCCTGAGGCTATCAGGGATGAATTTTCCCCAGGACTTTTTATATACATTGAAGAGCTTATCTTAATTATATCATCCTTAAATGAAGCTCTTGCAGCTGAAGATCTGTGGATAGCAAGCCTTCTCTTCTTCCCATCCAATATCCTCTCCAATCCCCAAGTCGTGATCCTTTACTCCAAGGATTTGAAGTGATTAATGTGCACCACCAAGGGGAATCTACAGACTGTTGTAATATCATTCAGTAGTATATAGTGTTCAGTTTGTTTGTTTGCAGCTCTGTCTTCTCTTCTCATTTCTGATGGGAGGGTGGATCCTGAAACATGTAGAAATAATAGGATAGAATATGGGATGATTTTTTAATTAAAACTTAAAATACTAGGCAAGCCTGAAGATTCCATGTGCTTTAGTTTACTATATGCAAATTGCAAAGTCATTCCCATGTGCCAAATAACATGTCAGATGCAAACAACTGATAGTAGGGTGAAGTTACAAGTGGACCATGCTTCCAACCATTTGAGGGGTGTGTGTGCAGGTTAAGGTTTGCCAAGTGACTTTGTTGCCTACAGTAGGGTTCCATCAGATTATTATTGTTATTATACCAGTATAATTGAAATTAGCCTTCATTCCTTGACTGTCAGTCATATTTTTGTAACAACAGTGTTTTTCATGGAATCGTAATTAAGATTTTGTGTTGTCGGTAATAGCACAGGCCAAATTTCACAGTCCCTGCAGCCCTGTTTTACTCCCTGAAGAGTAACTCTCCTGTCACTTTTCCATTTCATGTCAGCTGTGCCAGATATCCGTTTGGAGAGAATAATCTCTTTTTCTGGAAACTCTCCCACCAGCAATTTCAGTCACTGATTTTCTGGACTGCACCTATGGTTTCTATATGATATTTCAGCCAGACCCACACTTATCCTTGTTGAATACTAAGAACAGTGCAGACTCAGCTCCTCTTCTTGTCCACTGACTTAAAATTAATTTGCAAAATGTTTGGAGTAGAAATCAGCTCAGCTTGTATATGGATGCTGCATATGGATTACTGAAGTCTCTATCACACAAATTAACATCTCCCTGGACATGGAGGGGAAGTGCGATTGTGAACTTTGTGTGACATATAATAAGCGTTAGTCTTTAGTTATTGGCTTAAAAGCAGAGATGATCCTGGAAAGATTTTTTTCAATAGGGGAGGCTTTACGAAGTCCTTTATTCTAATAAGCACATCTAGTGTTTGACTGGAGAAGGAAATTCAAGTTTCCTTAAAGTTAAGAGTGCAGGAATGTGCCTGCCGCATGCTCCAGAAGGTTTCTCAAGGTACTTTATCACCCCATCTCTGCTTTGGGTGCAGCTGCATCCCTTTCAAAATAAACTGCTCTTCGTGCAGCCGCTCACGGAACAGCCTTGCTTTTGCCTGGTGGCTGTCAGAGCACCTGCTACCATGGGTGAGCACTTCTGATTTCTCCCAATAGAGGGCAGTGATTATACTCTTGGCCTCAAGACAACGAAAAGAAAAATCTGCCTGTGCCACGTATTTGTGAACAGGTAGCTCTTAGGAATATAGAAATTATTAGCTGTCAATATTAAATAATGATTAAATATGGAAATCATGATATAGCAGCAGGATCACGCATATAACAGGCAGCTGTATTTTTGGGAATGGGAAATTTTGGGGTAAGTCAACTTGTAGCTTGCAGCTACTTGTATTCGAATTTTTATTTTCCAGCCACTAACTGGCTTGAAGGCAGAGAATTCCTCGTGTTGACTCTCTTGAATGCAGACAGTAGTTGGCAACTGCTGTAAGAAATTTCCTGTGAGTGTGTTCTATCCCTCTTAGTGTATATCATTCCATTCTGAGCCTAACTGAAAACTGAAGATAGAAAACTCAGCAATTATTTGTCCTTACAGTACAATATATAATATTCTGATTTCATGGCTGTCTGACCACAATGATTAGGAAGAACATTTTCTTACAGTATTTACAGTACCACAGCAATGTATCAGGAGCATTGTGTATCAAGAGAAGGAACTATTCTGTTAAAATACGTGCCACTTAAAAACATACCTAATTAAAAAGTAGGATGCTGTTGAATGTTACATTTGGTGTAGTCAATAATTGCTTTGTAAACCTTTTCATGTTTTTGGCTTTGAAAAAGCTATTGAGGATGAAGAAAACAGCCTTGAACTTGAAAGTCTGAATGATCTGCAACAACAGAGAGAACCTCTGCAACAAAGGCATTTCATGTTTAGAACTGTACTACTGTATTAAGTCTGAAACAGTGTGGTTATTTTTTCTGGAGAAATGCAAAATGTGTGTGTAGTTGCTGATGGTTGTGTAGTCCTTTAACGGAAACAAACTACTCAGTGGGACAAACTCTCATCTGGTAATCTCTGTGGAAGTGAGGTAGAGACCCTCAGTACTTACAACAGGATACTGGTTAGGAGAAGTAAATAAGACAGAAAATTGTTTAAAATGTCCCATAATTTTGCATAGACAGCTTGAAGAAGTGCTATAAATTTAATATGTTTGCTTGTTTTTTTCTTTTTATATCAGATAGTATTACTGAAGTCTTCACTAACATCTATGTGACCAGTTTTGGACCAGTTTCAGATACTGATATGGTGAGTTTCTGAATCTTTTTCACGTATGTTAAATGATGTAAGATATATACTGTTAACTTCATTTAAACTTGTATTCTACTTTTACTTACTGTGCACATGTTGAGAATAATTTCACTGAAGTCAGGAAGTGCCAAATCCCAGTAGTTCCAGAGATGGAATTTGGTCTTCATGATAAGTACCTTGTGTTAGCTGTTTATTTTGGACTGGTGAATCTTCTGGTTAACCCCACTGACTATACTTTCACTTATATTCTGGAGCAATCTTGACATGGGTGAACTGGATTCCTCTTGAATGAAACTAAAGCGGAAAGTGCACTGTAGAAGCACACTTAATGTTGCCATCAGAGTGAGGGATCTGACTGTAATCAGTCTAAACTGAACTTCTAGAAAGATGTGACTTGGGAGCTGGGTCACCAACATGTTTGTGTTATTCTATAGACCTGTCTTTTGTAGTTTGCACAACTTAAAGGAAGTCAGTGACATTAAATAAAGACAGAAACTGTCAGAATACTGCTCTGGATTACAGTTTTTCATGAAAACAGAAAAAACTCTTAGGGGTCTTCTGTAGTCTCACTGCAAATTGTACACAAATTAGGAAGAACGTGTCACACCAGAGAGAAAGATCTTCATGGATATAACACCTCTAAAATGAAAGAAGGAAAGGACAATCTGAGAGCTACTTTAGCTGCTCTTGCCATTTCTGCAAGAAATTATTTCCTACTTGAAATTATTTTTTTAAGTGTTTTCAATGTTCATGATTATATATGAGACATATAAAATGCTACTTATGTTTATCTATAGGTATTAAAAATTGAATAATTATAAAAATGGACAAATATGGAAACTTTCAGGTTACACATCATACAAACCAGGAAACATCTTGATGTTACCAGTTAGGTTGAAACATAACTAAATATTTCATGGTACAGTGTACATTTTAGAAGTTATTTGCTCACTGACTAACAGGTAGTCATAGCTTTGGAAAATATATCCTGGAGTTTTGTATTTGGGTTTTGTGTGTGATAGTTTCATTTTTCAAGCTTTGTTTTGATTCTGATGAATACATTTCTGAGGCCTCATATGAAAAGTCATTTCATAGGATACATAGACGTTTAGTTTGTATTTGTCATTATAAATGTTACTGATTCTCTGTGGTCTTGTTTCATAATGAAGTTAAGTTTCCAAAATTATTCTCGTTTTATTACTAATTAAAAAAAACAAGTATCCACATCTATATACAAAGGTGGTATGAATATCTTGACCTTGTTAGTCTGGTATCTCATGACTTCACAGTGTTCACACTTACAGTATTCCCATGGAATGGAAAGATGATATTAACCCAGTTTTAAAGATCTGGTACTGAGGCACAAGTGCTGAGACTTAACCAAGGCTGTGCAGGTCATCTATTCTTAAATGGGAATTTAATGAAAAGCTCCCTGAGCATAATCCCTGGATTCTGAAACACTTTTGGTATCAGTGTGTAAATATGTTGAGAACTCTGGGCGTTCATTTGCACAAACAGATTCCACCGCACAGTAAGGGATCAGGTTCGTTAATGCTACAGCTCTAGCAGCTCTGTGCAGGGGTGTTAATCGAAACAGAGGGGCAGCTGTTACTGTAATGGGTAGGTCTGTTTACAGATGAGTAGATAGGTCAGTAAGAGCCATTTAACTTCCAAGTTTCAGGGTTAATTTAGCTTGTTCAGTTGATAATTAAAAAATCATTTTGAAATGTAGGAGCAATCAATTAGAAAATTTCAACATGTGAGTTTGGAAATAATAGCTTCCAGACTATCATATATTCCCTCAA
Source organism: Coracopsis vasa (assembly GCA_026283785.1). Classification (NCBI taxonomy): domain Eukaryota; kingdom Metazoa; phylum Chordata; class Aves; order Psittaciformes; family Psittacidae; genus Coracopsis; species Coracopsis vasa. Next base: position 13,084 of record JANHGB010012551.1, on the reverse strand, counting down.
ACATGAAGGTGACATTAGGGTTTTTACCATGAATGAATACTTTTTCATCTAGGTATTACATTACTGAATTGATAATGTAAGCTACTATATAGAGGGTTAACTGGTATTTTCTTCTGTAAATGTTGGAAGCTCTGGAATATTATCATTTTATAAGCTTTCTTCTTAAAAGGCTTGGAAGAATAAATTTGTCTCTTGCCCATGACCTTCTAAATCTCCAGAGGATCCTATACTGAATCTTGGATCTTTTCAGGTCCCAGCCCTTGAGGTTCTCTGCATTCACGGTATGAATGGGGAGGCCCTCAGTCACATCATATTTTTAGGCTGGACACTTCTATTGCCCAAAACTCTGATAGTCATTGCTGCCAGTAGGATTCTTTCCCCTGTCATTTTTCAGATCAACAAGTCAGCAGATGGATGACTGTATCCCTTTTCATTATCTCTTTGCCAGTTTGCTTTTTTTACCCTTGTGAAGAATAACAGAGCTTAGGGGAAAAGCGCGTTGAAAATGGGAAGGGGGCTCACTGCCATGGGAGATGTTTAATACATGTTTATAGTGTTGAAGAGGAAAGTGGAACACTGAAAATGATGAGTGGACAACACAGTTGTCACGTGGCAGTGTTGATTCATAAAGTTGATAAAATGTCATTCTAACCTTTGTTGTTGAATTGATAGCAATTTGCGAGGTTTCTGTTTTCCTCACTAAGTGTTGTAGTTCCCATTAATGATAATACAGTATCATGTGCAGTCTGTGACTCAGTATGATTGCAAGAATGTAGGTTTCTATTCATATTCCCTGTATTTTTCCAGTATCACAATTTTGCCAAAAAAAATAATTAAATCTAGGGAAATTTGGTCTTTGATTTTAGGCTGGCTGAAGTTGTCATTGATAAATTTAGGAGGTAAAAGCTGAGGTTGAGTTTTTTCTCCAAATGTGTTAAGAGTCAAAAATTTGTTGTGGTTTAATATTTTGGCTAAGTTAAAAAGATGTTGCTCTCTGTTCCACTCCAAAAGAGGCAGCTACCAAATTTATTGACTCTTGGCCAGAATTCTGTAGCAAACTGTCCTTAAAATGAACTGCTGTGACTAAAATATTGGTGTATCTGTATTAGCTGTGTCATAAAAATGCTATTGTATGTCAACCACCGCGTTTAATATCAAAGGAAATGCCAGTACACAACAGGAATTTTCAACTTCGTTTTGCAGACTAATGGGAATCAAGTAAGGCAAACCAAACCATGGGATTAAACAGATTTTGCTTTTACTTTTCTGTCTTTTTGAGTTGTTATTTCTCTGAAATGTTTAAGTTCAGTATCATGATGCTATGCCTCATAGGCTTCGAACCAGACCAGTGATAAAAATTTATTTTGACGTTAGCCTTAGAGAAGAGCTGCATTGTTTAGAAAAACAAAGAAACTGAAATTTGAACAGAACAATTGAAAAACTAAGCATATCTGAGTTTCTAAAGAGTTAGAAGAGTAAATGTTGACTAAAGAGGCTAATTAAAAAAATTGTAATTAACTTTAAATATTTAATACTTGAAAATTCTGCGGTGAAGAATAATTTTAGTTGGGTTATGATTTGCAGGATAACAAGTTGAAAATAATTTATTTAAACATTATAACTAATTATTGTTCTGTTGGGTTTTTTTAGTTAATTACTTGAAATCTGGTAGAATGATGTCTATTTACATATGCCAATAACTCTGATGTTAGCACTGCAAGCAAGATACTTTACAGCTTATCGTGAGACTTGCTTTCTTTCCAGGGCCTCCTGACACTTTGGCTTCTAAAATTTCCTTCTAAAATGTAATAGCCTTAAGTGCTGATGTCCTTGATAGAAAAAAAAAAGAGTAACATATTTACTCCTCAAGCAATAGTTATTGCTTCGTCCAGGACTGAACATAGGCATTAAAAGCCCCTATATGAGGTCTGCTGTGAAGGAAGCCTTGCCAAGATTTTGCCAAATTTTGCCTCAGAACAGTCTGCTGCAGCAGTAGGACTGTAGCAGTCCTACAACAGGTGGCAGGACCTGAATCAGTTTTGATTGAATATTAAAACTAGCAACCTTTCTAAAAGTTTTGAGTTTCAACTTTTGACCTTAGCTTTTCATTGTCTTTGGGGAGTTTTGTTTACTGTGGTTACATCTTTGTTTTTTCCTATATGTTTGTGTGCAAAATTTTTTCCTAGTTTCTTGATGGTAGACCTCTATTTTTTCAATCTTGAGTCAAAAAATATGATCATTCTCTGTAGAGAGAGCCATACCCAGCTAGTTCATCACTACACACACTTCTGTCTTCTTAGTTTTCAATTAACCTTTCAATGAGTGTTTCTGATATTTCAAATATAGCTAGAACAGAAATTTTTAGTGAAGGCTGTAGGTCAAATACAGAAATGACCTAAAGGACTGTTACAGCATCTCTCACTAAAACTGAGGATGGTTCTTTAGAGACAGTTGCTGAACTGGGAACTGCATTTCTTTTTTTTTTGTGTGTCCTTTTTTCAAATTCTCTCATTTATTTTAGACTTTTTTTACTACAAAACTTATTTTTTAACTGTTTCAAAGTCTAATTATTAGCTATGGTTCCTTAGCTGGAGAAGAGCTTTAAAGGGGTTATATGATAGGTAAGTTAGGAAAAATAAGGAAATGCACCAAGGTAATTTTTTTCCTCACAAAGATTAAAAGCATTGCAATAATCTTAACTGTAGCTTTTATTTTAACAGAAGACTAAAGTGTAAGAGGCAAAAAGAAATTACAGATACACTTGGCTTTCTTGGATGTTGGAGAGCATATAAGTTGTCTTTTTATCATTCATACATTTCTGAAAAGTCAATAAATTGGTTGCTCTATTCCCTTTTAGTCTCAGGTCATTGCCTTTGGAAGTTAAATGCATAGGCTGAAATTTTGATGAGGATATCTCATGTGATCTCTTGCAGAATTTCTGTTGTTTTGTTCTGTTGAGACGGCTTGCTCCCCTGTGTAGCATCCTGCCATGTGGGTCAGTATTGGAGATTGATTTGTCAGAGGCTGTGTCCAAGCCTTTCACTGACATTAGCTGTCAATGTACCTCTTGTTTGGATTCCTGTCCCTGGCACCAGGTGTCCATTGTGTTTCTGGGTTGCTCTTTCTCCAAGTCTGAATAAAAAAGGGTAATGAGAAGTGTTTATATTTTCAGTGACAGCACTGTGAATGATATCCTGCAGTCTCTTTTCTAAGTAATCCCTATTTGTATCTTTTGTATTCCTTTCTTACCCCTCCTCAGTGCTTATTTTAGACTCAGAGTTCATTCTGCATCAGGTCTGTGGAAAAAAAAAAGAAAGAAAATTATTCAGAGAAGGTCCTTTTTCATAAATGAACATAAATAGGAAGACATTCTCTTCCCTAGATACTATGATTCAAACTGGTTAAACATTTTTTTTTGCAGATTTTTTAAAATACTTCATGTTTAGATTAAATGCTTAGACAAAAATGACTGAAGTTGGCAGATGAAGCAGAAATAAAAGGCTTGAAATGAGTTCTTCAGATCATGCAACAATTCCCTAAGAATGTACCAGACATTCTTATAGTATTAGAGGTTGTATACATCTGGTAGATATTACTTATGTATTTAAAAATGCATACATGTTTGAAATGCAGTGATGGTATAGCGTTCAGGTTTTTAACAGGGATATTAAGGACTTTGATGAAAATAACCAACAGTGCAGTTTGAAACCATGACCCTCCTTCTAAGAGAGTTTATTCATAATATTTTCAAGAATTCTATTCACTGGTATATAAGATTCACACCTCCCAAAGATCTGAAAGGAATTTCTGGCCGTCTGCTATTTCCTTCTATGTTCTGTGTTTTGTACACACGTGAAGGTGAGTTTTGGTAAAGAGCAAATAGACACAGTTTATGCATCTGTGCAATGAGATTTGATGTTAGATACACAGCTAGTGAATTTCTTCTACAGAGCCTGAGCAGTCAGTGTTTGTGACATTGAGGGGTTTTGGGGGAGAAGAGAATTGCATCCTGAACTCTTTCAGTTCTAATATTGTTAGACAATTAATTTTTTTTAGAGAGAAGTGAGGTGGAAACGTCAGAAACATTGTTTGTCCAATCTGGTAGACAGGCCAAGGTAAAGCCAAGTGGTGTACTTCAAGAATTACGGGGTTTTGCAGACTGCTGTAGTGTGTTAGTGCTTGTGTATACCGTTTACACCATGCATAAATCTATTCCACAGAGAATGAAATGACCAAGATAAGAAACCAATTATTTGATCCTCCCACTGTAAAGCTAATTTCATCATTCACTCAAAAGCTAGAATCTAAATGCTTAGTAAGGAAGTTTAGTAAATCAATTTGCAGAAGTTCAATCACAAACTTGCACTCATCAAACCCACAAATATCAGATGGTAACAAGAATGCATATACTTGGCATATTATTTTGGGTTGAATAACTGCATTTTTTTGAGTCTCCTGTATAAAACTCATTCTTGGTTTTCTTGGAAGTAGTTTTGATACTTGCATACCAAACCATGTTAGTATTCAGCAGTACTACTTGTATACTAATATTATTTATGTTTTTAAGCTAAACTGAAAGAAAAATTACACATTGCCTTAAGGTAGTTATGACACCAAGAATGATCTTTTAAAAAACTAAAATTAAGAAATCATACTAATGTAAAAGTAAATATTAATATGAAGGCCTTATATTTGTATGTGAGATTTAGGTCCATGAATATTATGTGTTTATCCTGTCAATGTATAAACCACAGTATTTCTGACTGTGGAGGAATCAATAAAAAGATATGTGTGCCATTTACCCTTTCCTTTTTTTTCTTTTTCCTTTTTTTTTTTTTTTATTTACCTTTTTAAAGTTTCATATTTTACAACACTTAAAATTTGCTTTCATGGTTATATATGTGAGTCAGTTTAACAGTGGTTAGAGAAAAAGCCAGACTTTAGAGAATTGACTGAGTAAAATCTTTACAAGTAGGGAATGAGGAACCTTGGCCAGAACCATTTACTAAACAAAATGCTGTGTTCCAGAGGTTGCTTAATAAAATGTTCAGTCTGCTCCACAACAGTACTGCTTGCTAATGGACACTTGCAATTTTTGAGGTGTTTGGAACAGTTTCATCTTTACTTCAGGTGGAAAAAACTGCCAAAATCTGCCAACCATTATGAGAGGATAAGAGTACATTTTTTGTTGTTTGAACTTTTCCCATACAAATCTGGCCTTAGCAAAAAAGAAGATGGCCATGTAGTGACAGGGATTGCTTATACTTGGGTCAGTGAAATCTTTTCCCAGAGATACTGGTATCTTTTTTTTAACTGTTGTCATGGTTTAGACCTAGCCGGTAACTTAGCACCATGCAGCCATTCACTTACCCACTTCCTTCCCCCTTTTTCTGAGGGTGGTATAGGGAGGAGAATCAAAAGAATGTAAACCCCACAGGTTGACATAACAGTCCAATAACTAAAATAAAGCAAAATATAGTGATAATAAAAAGAATACAAATAACACCAATAGTACCAATAAAAATAATAATAATAATAATATGAAGCAACAAAAGAAGTAATGAAAGCTCAGAAAACACAGGTAATGAGCAATACAATTTGTCACCACCTACCAAATGATACCCAGCCCGACCTGAGCAGCAATCGATCCCTTCTAGGTAACTCCCCCTGGTTTATATACTGGGCATGATGTGCTGTGGTATGGAATGTAAGCTGTTACAAAACATACTTGAAAGATTGTGTTTAATTGTACTGTGTTCCAGTCCAGCTGTGAAAGCACTTTTTGAGGCACAAATCTGTAGGAAGCATTCACTTGTTTAGAAATGATCACAGGAGTCCTTTATAGCCCTGGAAATATGCTCATGTGATTTTGTAGAGATACTGTACTGTATACTGAGTGAGTGGTGGGTAATGTCCAGAAACAGCACAGACTTTTTTTCATGTAGGAGAATATCTGCAGATTGCATGAAATGAGTATCAGGTATTAAATTGAGGGTTTTTTTCTAGAGTCCAGATTTGTTTCTGATACAATGTTAGTGTTGCTTGGAAAGTAAATATTACACAGCATTTACCACAAAGTAGTACATGTATGGAAAAAGAAATAGTTTTAAAATCTTTATGTAGCATCTTTTGATAAATGCTGGCTTTTTATCACATCAGTTTTATTCAAAATACTCTAATAGTTGCCTGTGTTTTAATTTGTTTTGTATGTTAATCATCATAAAGATATTGATGATCATAAGCAGAATAGATTTGGTTATGAAGGGGACATGGGATCGATTAATATAGTGCTGGGATGCAAAAGGCATACATTGTATTCTGCTTTTCATAATCACTCTGTAAATGGACTGGGACAAGTTAATTTCATCTCTGTGCCTTGGTTTCTCTTCATACAAAATTGAGTTCCCAGTACTTTCTTTGAAAAATGTACTGAGGTTTATAGAAAGATAAGTTATTTAAGAACTATGTGAGATTTTATTGCTATTATGGTAAATGGGAGGAGAAGGTGTTCATTCACACCAAACCTTGTTTTATTCTATGCTTCCATCTTCTAAATGGGTTATTCAGCAAATAAAGATTTCCAACATGGATTGGATGGAGAGATTAGAATTACCTGTGAATCAGTCAGAGATTTATCAGTGGGATCATTCAAGGTTGCAGATCAGATTCTTTCCTGCTTATTCCACTTCCTAAGCAGTTGCCATGCATCAGATGTGGTTTTCTGAAATGTTGCTGTTTTGATTTAGTGGCATTTCATGTTTGCTTTTTTTTTTTTTTTCCCTTGCATTATATGCCCTGTAAGTCTTTTTATATATGGTGGAAGACAGTGAAGAAGTGGGACATTTGAAGTTCTTTTTGATGGAAACATTACCAAAACTTAAGATTTATATTCTAATCATTTGTATGCGGGGATATTTATCAAAGGAGCCTGTAGGACTTATCACTCACTTCTGTTGAATTTCAGTGGGATTTCAAAGTCTTACTCCCTCAGGCTCTTCTTTCCACTTCTTTATACCTCAAACATCAATCTTATCATATATAGCAATGATATTTTGGCAAAGCCTCCCCAGACAGAAACAACAAGGAGGCTTTCAGTGCAATTGTTTTCCTTGAATTACCTGTTTTTTTTTAGCTAGATTTAATATATTCCCCCTGCTTAAGCACACTGTTCCTTCTGCTCCTAATACTCCGTGATTTTATGCATTTTTTGGCTTTCCATGGTTTACAACTAAATTGATAGATAACCTGGAATTTGTAAATGTGATTTTAAGTCACATGATATTTAGCAAATAAACCAACACATAAATTGGCAAATAAAACAGGATACTTGAATGTGATCTGTTGTATTAAAATGTCAAACTATTTGTCATGAGGCAGTGTCTCTGGCAGTGATGAGAGACAGTAAAAGATCAGGTATAGTGTCAAAGAAATTAATGTTTTAGAAGTCATAACTTTGTATTTCACAGATATATTTGTTAAAATATTATTAGAGGTAATAGTAACTAGCATTAAAGAAATTAAAGCAAAATAATTTTCAGTGTACTTTAGTGTTTTATTTAGTATTTGAGTAACTATAATTTTAATTATAAAAATGGAAAAATTGTATTGTACTCATTACAATAGAGACCACTTGATATGGCTAAAAATTGTACTTGTGGTTTTGTCAGATTAGTTTATAAGTATCCCATTGCGTCATTCCAGAAAGATCTCCCCAAGCACCTGTCACAGTTCCTAATGACAACTGCTTTCTCTCCTTCCCTGCCATGCTCCTTCAGGTATCACAATTCTCTTTTCTTTATTCCATATGCTCGTCTTAGCCCCTGGCCCTGACCTGGAAAATGCAACTCACAGCTCCTTGGCTCACAGACCAAAGGAGCTGAAAAGGGCTGTCGCCTCTCACTGTCTATTCAGCGCTCCTTTTATACCGCCATATGATTTACTGAGAAAGAACTTAAGCCTTGTTAATCAGCACACAAGGGAGCCAGCAGAAAGTGATGGACACTAAGTTCCTTGAAATCACTTGATTATTTTGTATTGGTTGAATTTTATGAGGACTTTTTCATTCAAAGATAATTTACTCAAAAATGGTTTGTGTAAACTGTAGCATTTACAGTGTAATTGCATACTACAGACTGTTGTAACATACTAATATTTTGAAACAGTGGGTCCATTTAGCACCTGTGCAACAAAAGTGAAATTGCACCAAGGTTGCATTTGCGAATACACAGAATACAGTTTGCTTCCAATAAAGTTTGTAAGCTCTTCCCCTTTCAATTTGTATTCTGTGCTGACAGTAGCAAACCACTAAATGCATTTACAGGTCCAATTTGAAGTTAGTTGATGAATTTATATTATCAGTGTTTAATCAGTGTCCTTTTTTTTTGGCTTGTATATTTAGAAAAGCTACAAAATCCAGCAGATGGGATACCCTGCACTTGGTTTAGGTCATCAGTCTGTTTCTGCTTACATCCTTTTCTCCAGACTGTGCTTCCTTCCCAATATAAGGAATCAGAGTAAAGTTCAGCAGACAGTGTCACCTGTTAATCATCAGCTATTGTTCCCTACTTATGTACTCCTATTAATAAAATCCATACCACTGCAGACCCTTACCTTCCTCTTTGGAAAAATCTTCCTTATGTCACTCTGCTTCAATATATTGTGCCGTTTATGGGTAGCCTTGTTTCCTTCCTTCCAGTCTCAGCCATTCTCCTGTGCTCTTGAAATACTGGATTATTCTCCTTCAGGTGCATCTGCTGCAGGAACTATTTAATATTCTTCCATTCAATATTCTTCTGTGGTTTTTTTTCTTACCTCTCAATGTAAAATAGCTTTGTTTTTTGAAATTACCCTTAGTAATCACACATAGTGTCTGCATCAGGTACATAAATTAAAGATAGGAATGGAGCAATATACAAACAACAGCTAGCAATCATGAAGAAGAATGTCATACCTTTAATAATTGAATTCCTATTTATTATTCTCAGAATTATACAATTTTGTGTGATGGTTGTTCTCCCTTGACAATTTTACCAAAGGAATTTTTGCAAGCAGAGCTTTCCTACTTTGGCATTCAAAAAGCAGATTAATGTTTCGTTGCATTAAAACCAAGCATATCTTTATTCCATTACAGGAATACACAATAGATGTTTTCTTCCGTCAGAGATGGAAGGATGAGAGATTAAAGTTTAAGGGCCCGATGAACATTCTTCGATTAAACAACTTAATGGCCAGCAAAATCTGGACTCCAGATACATTTTTCCACAATGGGAAGAAGTCAGTGGCTCATAACATGACAATGCCAAACAAGCTTCTACGAATCCAAGATGACGGGACTCTCTTGTACACCATGAGGTAAGTCTTTTCATCTGTTCTCTACCTAAGCTATTTTTTGATGTGATTTTTCATGATAACAACTTGGATGCAGTAGTACTCTCCTTTGTTTCACACTTTTATTTTCTAGTTTTGTTGCAAGTCTGCTGGCTGATTTTGAGTTGTCAGTTTTCCTACATGTTTCTCAGATTTCATACCTCTATAATGTATTAAAAGATACTGGTCACCTGCATAAAGTGCTTTGAGACCTTCAGATGAAATCGGTGTGTAAGAACTGTTAAGAATACTCAAAGTTTACAAACTCCATCTCAGAACAATTAAAATAGTATATGTTAATTGCCTGCTACTGCACCCATTGTACCAAACATGTGAGTCCTTAAAAAAATTTACTATTAAGATCAGTGGCAATAAAAAATAAAGAGGAAGAAGAAAGGGTTAATAAGGCCTCAAATTCTTTCCAGCAAGAACTACAGGAAAAATATGTCTTACTCTGTAATAAATCTTTCTTTATATGTAATGACAATATTTTACTTAGAGTTTTATTTTTTGCATCCTGTGTATGATTAGCAGCTAAGATAAACATTTAGATGGTAAAATGTATGAAATTTGCTTATAAAATAATTTATGAAAAATTATAAATATTATGTTTGCATAGGCATAAGCAGCAGTTGTGTAAGACTGATTTCTTCTTTGATTATTCTTTCTGCAGTAATGTTACCTGTATAAGTTATCTGGAAAATTCTTATCCAAACTTCCAGAAACATCTGATTAGTTTATTTCCTTTTTTTTTTTTTTTTTTTTAGAATATTTAATAAATTGAATTTATTGTAAGTATAGACTTAAAATTCCCAGGCTAAGGAAAATATAAAATGTGAGCTGTAAAGCAAGCATGTACTGTGCATTTTTTTCCATGCAGCAATACCAGCATTGCTTAAGCCTGATTTACTGCACAACACACTTATAGTATTGGGTGTTGATGGGTAGACTGGTAATAATGTTGAATGATGTGGTGGTTGGAGAGGTTCAGAAAGATTTGCTGGAAATAGAGACCCCCATTTATAGTATTTTTGCTTGGGCTCAAATCAATATTTGCACTTGCATTTGTATAAATTGACTGAAATTCTCTTCCTCCAGAAGGCATTGTAATCATATGTTATAAATAATAAGAAATACTGTTTGAAAGCATTATGAAGATTTTTTTTAGAAAACAAAAGATTGGTCATGTCAGCTAGAATTAACTAAGCTTTTTCCTGACTTTTAAGTATGTTGCTTCTGAGGGTATGAGATTAATGTGTAAACTGTTTTCATTGTCTAGATTTTTAACAGCCATTTTTATCTGTATATTTAAAATCATAGTGTGATTTATATCAGGGGCTCATGCAGTTCTTTCACCTTCAGCTGTTTGCTGACTCATCTCTTTCTCTGCCCCTTGACTTCACTTTTCTGTGGAGTGGGGGAATAGTAATATGTAATATTTTGGGATAGAAGGGTGGTAAAACATAGTGGGGAATACAATGACTGTGAATCACTGGGAGTACAGGAGGATGTAGCTGACTTTTGAGGCTGGAGGAAGAGGAATGAAGACATCCAGAAAAAAATCTCTACCCAGAGAAGACTTATAAGATAGGAAGGATTAACAGAGTTTTGTATTGTTTGTTTGCTTTAAAAATAACAAGAAAGAAAAGTCTATAATTTTTTTTTTTAATCCCTATATTTGATACTGAGATATTGGTGGGATTTTTTCACAAAAGAAGCAAAAGTGAATGAATTGTTAACATTGTCGTGATTATACGTACATAAAAATAACAATAGCAAGTAACATGGAGAATGAGTAATATCGGCAGTCTTTTCAAAGAACACAAATGGGGTTTTGTCTATGTCTTCCACATCTTCAATTCAAACAGAAAAAAAAAGCCCCAGGAAACTATGGAGCACAGTCCTTTGGCAAATTAACTGTATTTATGTGCTTTTGTAATGAGCCTTTGAGAGCCATATAATCACACATGTACCTCAGAATATTATGAGAAGAAAATGACTGTTCTTAACAACCTGCAGTTACATGGTTACATAACTTATATTTTCGTTTAAATGGCCTTTGCTCATAGTTTTGAGGTCAGCTCTTTCAAGTTTTTGATGTGATAAGTCAATGCCTTCCAAAGGAACACATAAAAGGGAAGAAGCAAGAGCTGATTTAAATTTTAATTAGTTTAATGTAACATTTCAATTTCATCTCCTAAACCAGCATGAACTCTGTTCATTTCTGTTGAAGTGATTTTCTTGTACTGTTAACTGACTTAAATGCATAGCGGTCTTTTGCCTTTTAGGCTTACAGTCCAAGCTGAATGTCCAATGCACTTGGAGGACTTCCCTATGGATGCCCACTCATGCCCATTGAAATTTGGCAGCTGTAAGTATATAATAAGTATAGCCTAGGTTAGTGAATACCTAACATTGCTCACCATCACTTTGTTTCAGCAAGTTGTTACATGAAAGGTTTAAATACAAAATAGTTCTTTTTTAAAGGTTTGTAACCTGATATATCAAAATCTTTTTGTGGGTGTCTTCTAATGTATTTTAGAGCTTTCTTGACTCCAGTTAACAGTAAACACTATACACCTAGTTCAGCATTTTATTCCAGTGTTGAAACCATACTGATGAATGCAGACCTGAATGCATGTAGCCCATGTGGTACTAATGAAGAGCAGATTAAAGACTTCAAATAATGGGTTGGGTTTTTTTCAGTTATTTAAACACTTACTTTCTCTATATTATTAGTGAGATTTGTTTTTACATTCTTCATCAATGAAGGCTTCTTGTGTTAAAAAAATTTCACTTATTAGCACATCTGCATGTTATAAACAGGTGAACTTTGATCTCAGTAGTATTACTTTAACAGCAGCCTAACTCCATTTACCTATACTACAGCCTTTCTTCTTCTTCTTCTTCATGAACTAGAATCACATTATTTTTATGTCCTGGATTTTGTACACTGAAAGGTTTTCTTTTTTTCTTTGCCTGCAGTCTACATTCTCTGCTGGGCCCAGAAAAGAGAATGTTTTATTGAGGAAACCAGTTATTACCTTTAAATTCTGGCTCATTTTACACCACAGATTACAAAACAGGTGGTAAGCTGCCACTAAGGACAGCATTAATCAGGTGAACATTGTCAGGGCGCTATGCACACTCTCTCCCATAATCCTGGCATACTTCTTTTCTTTGGAGTTTGGAGCAAATTAAACCAAGCCTGTGTTTCTGATGATGCTTCCACACTAGAAGGAAAACTTGGCTATGGAGATAAAAGATCATTAGAACTAATTAGATCATTAGATATTTGTATCATGGAGCATTACCCACCCCTAAATATTTTATGTATAATATATAATACAGCTTAACTAACACTAGAGATGTTAGCTGAAATTAGCTGCTGTCTAAATCTTATTTGTATATATGTGCACAGCAAAGTATGTTTGATTTATAAGGTGTGGTAAGAAAAAAGACTCATATGTAGCCTTATTTGGTTGGGTCTTTTTTGCTTACTAATTTGTTCTTTGTTCTATGCCCATGATTTCTGATTTTCTAGTAAGAAGGAAAATTAAAACTGTAAGCAATGTGATTTTAGAAAATCTGTCTTTCATTTCCTTCATGCTCACCTGTGCACATTCAGGGGACTTTTATTTCTGTCCATTTAGAATAGCTTCACACTCATTTCTTTACTGACAACTCATTTCTAGACTGCTGTGCATTTTTCAGCTGT
>JANHGB010012549.1:3792-16688 GCA_026283785.1 Coracopsis vasa | reverse complement strand
AAAGAAAAGTGGCAGTTGAGTAGCAGCAGATACCTGGTGTGGGTACTAAATGGTCATGGCCATTTATCAGGAAGGGAGCTGCGGCAGAAGACGGGTAGGAGAGTAACTTTGAGCCTATAGGAAAGGACATGAAATGTCCTAACTGAGAAGAAGAGGCACAGGATTAAGAGATTTGGGGCCTAGGTGGCAGGAAGGACATCTCTGAAGACAGGGTGTCCTACAATAGTCAGCTTAAGGTGGCACCCAGTAGTTAACATAGGCATTAGTCACTTTTGTTTGTCACCATCAACAGTCTGCAAACACACAAAACCACCAGGTATTCCCCCTATATTGTGATGTTGTCTGATTTCAGAAGAAAGAATATTTTAAGCTGTGGTAGGAATTTGGCTGGCAGGAACATTATTTGTACTTTAGCATCCTCAGGTCTAAATCCTATGATGTAAATATCAGCTTTTAAGCTTTGTGATAGAGGTGGCATATGTATACATGTGTGTGAGTGTGTGCAGCAGCGTTACAACAATGTCTGACAATATATAAAGAAAAGGTGCTTTTTCATTCTGTTCTGAACGACAACCAAGTGACCTGTTTTAATTGAACTTTTAGGGTGGGATGCCTTCTTAGACTGAAAGCCTGCAGATCAAGTTTGCAAAATGGATTAAGGCATTAAAAGACTGGGATGGGGGGGAAGACCTTTTAATGGAAAAGCCAAGCAGCCTCTAACTATAAGTGGAGTTGCTGCAGTAACCACTATAAAATTCTTATGAACTTGGGTGGAGACAATAATTACAGCAGAGGAAGAATGAGATGCTATGGGATGCCCGGCCTCTGCAGCAGAGTGGCAGCACAAGGAGATTACAGTTTGAGTCTTAAAATGCAATGCTTATTGTTGAAATATTTTTAAGAGGTAATATATACGTAATGCATACAAATGGCATGTCACTAATGCTTAAACACAGATTTTGAAAGTAGAATTATTTATTACCCAGAGATGACTCTGATAGAAATCTCTTATGCCCTATGAGTAGGCTACCCCAAAACCTGAACCTCTGCTTTCAAGCCATGACCTACAGCATACCAGGGATTTCACTGTGTTGGTGTTTTGTTTTGGTTTTACTTTCTCAGGGCAGTATCATTTTAGTTTTAAATGAAGTGCTTCTCTATACCAGAGCTTGGGCTGCCTATGAATAAGTATTCAGAAATGACTTAGCCTCCATGAAGTGCGTCCAGCTCTAGGGCGGAAAGAAGAAACGATCATTCAGCAGACTGCTATGTCACTGCTGGATGGTTCAGGGAAAGGGAAAAAAACAGCAACAGGAACATCAGATGGAAAGGACAGTTCAAAACGAAGTGACTTAAATTCAAAGCTACCACCTTCTCACAGAAAATGCCTTGGGATCTTTAAGCCTAATAATAGTTCTTAACCCAGCTATAATTTCAAACCATTAATAAGCTTTTTGAGGCAGAAATTATCACCCACACTTTACAGGTGATGACAGAGACATGAAAAGGTTAAGGCCCAGATTCACAAGAGGATTTAGCTGCCTGAAGTGGGATTCAGGTTTGATTTAAATGCTTAAGTCCAAAATTACACCCCTCACACCTCCCGCCCCACCATCCAGGTGGTGCCTAGCAGCAGCCATGGTGGATACCTGAGGGGGCTTCCCCTGCAAGCTCATCCTCCAGGATGGAGCATCTCAGCGTGGTCAGCAGGCCTGAACCCACAGTCTGAGCCTTCCTGTGCCCCTTCTCCTCTGGGAGGTTTGGTTCAGGAGTTGTTGCTCGCGGCTCACCCACTGACAGCCTCTCACAGTGGCTGCTTTAAGCATTAATGGCATTTCCATAGGGAAGGTCTCCACTTTGTAGTGTGCACTTCAGATGTACACTTCGCACCTCCCTGAGGGGCCATGGCCAGGTGGCTCTGGTGGGGTGCACAATCCTCAGCACTGGTGGCCCCAGCCGCTGGAGGTCCTCAGGAAGAAGAGGTCCTTCAGGCAGAGGGGTGCTGCATGCGTGGCTCCTCTTGGGGCTGGTGGCTGCAGTGTTTGGGGTGAGGAGAGCACCTTGTCCCACTCTCTTCTCCAACGACTTCTTCTGTGTTTGAACCCATGATTTCTTCACCCCTCGAAGCCCTGTTCTCATCCTTTGCCTAATCGTCAGACCAGGAAAACCTCAACATAATGGGTGTTGTGGTTTTTTGGCAGATCCTGTTCTGAGGCACCTCCGTTTCATGGTGCATTGTCTCGTGATCCTAGAAAATGCCCTCTGAGACCTGGATTTTGTCTCAGTTCCTCTACCTTTTTCCAGCACTGGCTTTCATTTGGGACCAGCCCAAGTCTGGCTACCTGTCCAGCCAGGTGCTGGCATACCTCAGTGCTCTGGTACGGTGCAAGACCTGGGAACAAACATGTTCCTTGCCCTACGGAGCAATGAAGACCTCTCGGCATGGCTGCAGGCAGAGGCACCAGGTACAGGGAACAAGGAAGGTGCGGGTTCACTGGAAGAGCAGCATGCTGCTCTGAATACAAAAGGCAAGGAGCACTGTCCTGATCATCAGGGCCATTTTAGCAAGTGAGAGACTTCCGCCTGCAGTGGCGTAAAGCAGGTGAATGCCAAAAGACAACCTGACAAGTCACTTCTTCAGTAGCTAGCTGAGCATGGGAGTGTACACTGGGACTGTTTACTCAGAGTTCATTTTCTTAGAGGAAGGACTCCTTGTGCTGTCATTACGCTAATGCAATGCGCATTGATTTCAGAGCTCGGAAGAGGTCTGGGGTCACTCGATGGATATCCATGCAGTCAGTGATGGGGGAGATAACACTTCCATTACGAACTCGGAACCTGCCAAGTTCCACCAGAGACTACATCCAAACATAGAGCAACCCCTGTGACCTCAGATATGGACGTGGTTTCACTGGAATTGTGGTGCATGAAGTCTAGCCTGTGGAAACTTTGTGGCCTTGGCAAAGTGTTCCCGCCAGTTTCTCCCTAAACTTCAGGGAACTGATATGCATACACACTGCGCCAAGCACCGCCCCGCTGAAGAGCTCTTAGGGCATCAAGACTTCAAAGCAGCTGCTTCCCTTTGCCTCGCCTCAGTCTCCAGAACCTCCTTCCCATGCATTGCCTGCTCTCTCCCTGCACCACACGGCAGGTAGCTCCCCATCCCCAGAGGGAACATTAGGAAAGGGTGGGAAGAATTTAGGATAATTCCTAGTAGCACACTCTGAAGCCAAAATCTGCTCCTGCGATAAAGGCTCACAAAGGAATAGCAACCTGTGCTGAGAGGCAACAGCTCTCAAAGTGGACAGGCAGGAACAGCATCAATAGAGGAAAGAGGACAAGAGATAGATTGATGCGGGACAGAGATGAAGGGAGTAAGGTCGACTAGGAGAGGCCGAGAAAACTGTGTTGAAATAATGATGGGAAACAGAGGAAAAGTAGGAGGGGAGCAAAAGAGTTGGGCAGTCACACAGCATTAAGGTAAAAAAACCAAGGCTATTTTTTCTCTGCTGTTAAAGGGTTTTTAGAAGGGAACAGAGACTGATTCACACTGCTGAGGGTTTATGCACATGACTATGCTGGAAAAGATTCTCCTGACAGCAACTGTAAGCCCAAACAAAATTGTAAGCATCCTCACTTCTGCTAATCCTGACTGAGCTGACAAGAACTGCGTGCCTTAGGCCAGTCAGCTGAAGTTCACTAGCCAGCCCTGAAGCCAAGGCCCTAACTCATCTCTCAGAATGATTTTATTTGGTGACAAACCAGCAGCTGTTGTTTGAGTTGTAATACAGGTACATATGTACACAGGTACACAGGTATGCACAAAAATAAGTATTTTTTTTTCAGCAGAACTCATGCAGCCTCTGAGGGAAGGCACAGCAAAATAATAATAAAAAAAAAGGCAAAATAAACCCAAAGGAAAACAAAAAGGCAAACAGATCTCTTGAAACTATCCAACCTTTCCATCTCGAGAGGTACTTCGTTTCCCCTAAGTAGTATCCTCGTAAACCCAATTCCTGTTCCTTTTAGCATGGAAAAAGAAAAAAAGGAGAAAATGCTCGGAGGACAGTGTCTGCCTCATCCTCGTCATTAGCCCGAGTTTCAGAAATGTACAAGCAGAGCTCTGCAGAACCAAAAAATAGATTTATTGTTATTGGACTGAGGGCAGTGGTTCAGCACTTGGCATGGCCACTGTTTACAGCAGTAATGCTCCCGGAGACAGGAAGTTCTCCAAATCACTCTGCCATTATTTTTCTCCTGTTGACGCTTTCTGATCAAGAGTTTTTTCGCCCAGACGAAATCTGAAGTAACCCAGCAGAGAGTGTTTGGGAGCTGGCAAAGCCGGCTGCAGTCATGCTCAGCCTCACAGACCACATGATGTTTTTCGAGTCAAACCCCCGTGCGGAGCTGCATCATACTTATACTTTCTTACACAATCAGCAATTCATGCTAACCGCGCTGCACGTAGCGACTCTGTGCCGAAGACGACTCAAGCGGCACCAGTGTAGTGAGAAAGTCTTCTCCCCTCCCCTCCCCTCCTCCTGCTATTACGTCCCTGCCAAAGGCCAGCACGGAGGCAGTGTCACTTTGAAGGGGCTGGGTTTGCTGATCAACTTAAAGCTGACCCAGGCTATTTGGCCTGAAATAGCCATCAACTCCTCTGTACCAGTGCAGGGAGTCTGCACGGTGGATTCTTCCACAGCTACTCGGTCTACACAGAAATCTTGATTAAAACTAACACCACAACTAAGCAACCCTAAATCACTTACACATAAATCAGCGCTCCTGGCCTGACTGGTGGGAGGAGAGCCCTGTGATAAACATCGACCCTCTAACACACATCAGGGGTGAGCACCAGCAGCGTGGCCCCTTCTTTTGGTTGCTTCCCTTTCCCAAGTGCCATGCCAGCCTTGCCCGTGCCCGGCACAATAGCAGGGCTGGAGGATGACTCCAAGGGCCTGCCCATCTCCCTACAGCCAAACCACCCTCCTGCTGGTTGTAGCATCCTGATAGCATCACATATTTATCAATCCAAAGTATAAATAAGTGGTTGGTTTTAAACTCAACGAATTGACTCTTTTTTCAGTTTTGATTGCTGCTGGATTTCTTCTATTTTTGTCCTGCCTGGCAAGAGCAGCTCATTGTTACTTCAGTATCTGATACTGTGTCCCCTGAAGCATTCCAATGGCTTGGACCAGAACCCAGAAGGCTGCTTAATACCGATTTTTACGAGCCTGTTGAATAGCCTCCTCTTCTGTTTTGCACATACTTTTAACAATTTTGAATGCGTTTAAGTAAAAAAAGAAACCAAATTTTAACAAAGTGCTCAAATAATGCAACCACAAGCTCAAGCTGCACAGAAGGAGCAGAATTCTGACTTCAGAAAGACTAATTAAAATAATTGGACTCAGAATCCAGGCCAGTAATTTCTGGAGTTCAAGTATTTTTGAGATCCCAGCTTAAAACTGATTTTTCTTCCCCAAAATGATATCCAGAAGGAAGAGTCCTGATAGCAGAAACTGCTGGTTATGCTTGGTAATCTCTCTCTCGTGTTCTCCTGCCAGCTACACCTGTGAAAAACGAGTATTTCTTCGGCTCTGTGGAAACTGAAAACTCTCACAAAACTTACTCATGACTCTAATCCCAATAGCGGGTAGGAAACATATGCATAGGCTCAATTTTCAGTCCTTTCCAAGACACAGATTTTAAAAAGGCCTTGCTGGAGAGCTATCAAGAAGCTCCAGCTCTTAGCTTTAGATTGAGATCTTCTGCAGCAAGCCAAGACACCTCCCCTTTTAGCTACTATTATGATAACCTATTAATAACAATTTTCATCTGGAAAACATGTTTATTTGTTAGGGTTTTCTTAATGTTACGTTCTACAAAGATGATAGTTACTGGGATTAATGATTCCATGAGGAAAATATGTAATGCCTACCAAGCCATGAAGCTTTCCCTCTCCAAAATAACTATTTATTTTTAATTTTATCCAATGAACCTCTGTGGTGTCAGGCATTTTGCATCAGATTTATTTCATCAGAGTAACCTAAACCGGTTCATTATACATTAAGAAAACAGTAGCAGCATTTTGAAGTTTGAAGTGTTCATGAACGGAAGGAGAAAAATAAAGACTGATTTATTTTAACCAGGTAATCAGGTGAGGGGGGCTGAGATTGGCTGAATTTTAAAACTACATTTTTCTTTCAGAAAGTACTTACCAAGCTTACCAGCCAGACAGGCAGGTTTTCCCAGTAGCATTCTCAAACTAGGGTGAGGAATAGTAACTCTGGAGCCCAGCCAATTCCAATGTAAATCTGTTTTGTTCGGGAAAGCGAGCCAAATTGCTTTTCTACAACATCTCAGTGTTTTGGGCGACCTGTGATATTCTCAGCTCCCATTCTGGGTGTGAAGAAAATCAAGTGCCCTTTGTTTTTTCTGTTATTCTGAACAACAGGCACCGGCAGAGCAACACAGGGCAACCGCTGGCTGTTAGATGTGAAAGGAACGCTGGAACGCAGCTTGGTTCTCTAAGCTTTGGCCAGTGTTTTGGTGCATCTGCTCCGGTCAACAGGCAGGAGCAGACCCCCAGACAGGGGGAATTGCTGTAACTCTCTCACAGTCAGCGCAGAGCCACTTATGTGAAAATGTGGACAATAGTCTTATGCTTGAAACAGCCATCGGGCTGTCTTGGTAGATTTCATGTAAAGCCCCCATGAGAAAATTTAAACTATTTATCAAGAGTGTCAAGAATGACAATTTCCTACTTTCCTATAAGGGAGAGAGCGGTGGCTTGCAGTTCAGCAAAGCTTTTAATGGGGATGATGGTTGCATCTGCGCGATAACTGATGCACAGGGAACTGTCACTGGTCAAAGCTGTTCCTTATCCTCCAGCCAAGATTTTAAATCACCTGAGATACATACACAAAAAAACATCCACTCTGACCGTAACCAACGTGAACTTTCAATCACTGTTCACATAATACTCCTGGAATCGCATTATCACTGGTGGCCACTGAACTTACTCAAACTCAAATATTACACAGCAAACAAAGTTTCTGTTAATTTTCCTCTAGTGAAGTATCAAAGGAAGCAATGCCCTTTGAAGCAGCTACCTTATGCTTTAGGTTTTATGCAAGTTCAACAGAACAGCACCTCAGAAATCCCGTGCCAAATGCACACAATCCCCACCTTTTGAAAACAAACCCCTGTTCCAGGAATAAACAAAAGCATACATTAGTCACTCGTTCCAAAGATGGGCAGCCAGTGGAGGTGATGAGATTTAACCTCAAAGACTGACTAATACTAAGCAGCGTTCCTAAGTCACTCCATTGCTTAAGGATCCCAAGCACCCGAATACGATACAACAAACAAGGTTTATGTCAGTGCACGAGTAATCAGCTGCCTGCAACCACTTACAGCAGGGTAAGGGGCTAAACGATGCTCCTCACCAAGTGTTTCTGTAGGAATAGGGACTGTTCACTCTCAGCCACTGGATTTTGACCTTAAAAATCACACAGTTCACTGTTAGGATTTCTAGCTTCATTACCATGGTCAGGAACTGAACTACAGGTTTGTTTTTATTAGCTTCTCCACCACTTTGCCAGCTATTCATTTGAATCTTCTAAACAGTCATCTCTGAATCATAATGCAAATTCCATTTACTGAAAAGGTGGTACCTTTAATATAACAAATGAACATGTTTAATGACTGATACTTTTAGACATTACAGCATCTCTCATGTTTTCAGTAAATGGATATAATTTTCTCTGCATTACCCTATTATTATTCTTTGCTAGCATTACGAAGCTACGTTCTCAGCTGCGGGTGTTTTCCACCAAGTGCATTTTGAAGACAGCCCAAACAACATGATTTAAAAGACATCTCCCTCTGTATCCTCAGCTGAAAATGCTGCAGGATACAGAAGGATGGGATTGGCATTTTATTCTTAAAATGTCTTTACTGCTTGCACCGACGTTTCAACAGGGCCGTGCTCTTCCACAATTGCTGACTGCATTTACATTGGAAGAATATCTACAGATGCATTTCACTTCAAAGGCAAATAAAGGCTATTGTGTATAATCAGGATAACTTCCTTGGTCTGAAGCCTGACCCGTCTCCCATTTGGAATAAAACATTTTGAGAGTGAGTGAGCAGAAGTGGGTCACCTTTGTAACTCTCCTGAGGCATGCTCATAACTCTGTTCGTGTTTGTAAGGACCATGCGTGCAACCACACATCAGGATTTGGCTCAAATGCTCGCATGGGGAGAGAGGCAGCCCTTAGTACTCAATCTGATTCAGATAGATAGCATCGCACAACTTGCTTAAAAAGGTAGTATACAGAAACCTACTTAAGTGCAATAGACACAATTATTTTGATTTGTGAATGTCACAGCACTGAACCGTCCCTAAATAACTCTGCTGTGTTTGGAACACCATAATGTTACGTTCTGATTTTACTTAAAGATACGAATGAAACAGAAGAAAAATACATAAATAAATATCATATGGAAGATGTGATAGTTTTTCATTCTTGAAGCTCACTAGCTTCTCTTCTGTGGGTTTGGCTGAGCCCCCATGACCCACGCAAGGGACACCACTCACAGCAACAAGGGCAGTAACGCAAGAGAGTGCTTAAAATAATCTTGTAATAGAAAGGTAAACACAATTGCTCAGAATTTATGGGGTTTAAAATTATGGACTGGAGCCAGACAGTGAAGCTACGAAGGGTCCTTCTGTTGATTTTATGGGCTTTTGGATCAAGCTTTGCACACCTACTCACTCATATGTGACATGAGCCACACGTGTCAGGTACTGACTGCAGCTTCCTAAAACCATTTAATATGGTTCTAGCCTAAGCCAACTTTGACTCTTATTTGTTATTTATGCTTATAAGGCCTTTTTATTTACATGCTTGTAATTACTGGTTATTACAGAGATAAAGCAAGTCAGACACTAAACTCCTCTGGTTTGTTTTGATTTATCCTATCCATTTTGCAGGAACACATTAAATAACACAACTACTGCATATTGTTCTATATCTATTTCAGAAAAGAAAAAGCAGAAAAAGTGCCTTGTGCCTTCATCAGGTTGTGATGAACCCAGAAAACTTTTAGATCTATGCAGGAATTACTTGTAATTTTAGGTTGACTCACTCTCTTGCAGAGACCAGCTTTTGCAGAGAGTGCGTCGGAGCCCTGAAATGGACACGAGTCTTTACACAAGCTGAAAATTCTCATTTTAAATTGAAAAACATGCTATTTAATCTTGAGCATGGGCAGTACTGTGCTATTCTAAATTTGATGGGCCAGCTTCTGGAGTCAAATGTGATTTTCTGTCTATGTGAGGTTTTTGCTTTTTTTCCAAAAGAGATTCCACCGTTTAAAAACTGAGGTAACACAGAGGACAGGCTAGGATAAAACAAAGAAAAACATACAGCTAATTCTGTGCCTTTGAAACTGGCCTACGCCAGATCCTGCGGCATTCCCTGCTGCAGAAAACTCCATAGACGGCATCTTCAAATTCCCTCCACGTAACCTGAACTTGACATAAATGGTGAACATGACCCAAGTGTAGCTGAGAACAAACACATACCTCTTCCACTTCTACCCACGAATCGGAGGTCATTGAACCTTGCTACTTGGTTTTTCATGGCAGCTGTGGCGTTTCTGAGCTCTGCAGAGTAGTTTTCATCGTTTCCAGCCATCACCGTTACGAGTGTCCCATCGGGCACATCTCCCAAGGCCACCACCTACAAAATCAAGGGGCAGAAGCCTCAGCTTCCTCACGTGACATTTAATTTGGTGTGCAGAAGATCAACATGTAACATTATAAAATAGGGAAAAAGCAGCAACAACAAAAATCTATGTAGACTAAGAAGCTGTTTGGGGAATCACTTCTATTCCTGGTTTGCCAGGAATAGAAAATAGAGCTACAGAAAAGTTTTTACATTGATGAACCTCTGAAATGCACAGTATAATCCATGTACTCCGACACGGAAAATACACGAAATAAACCTTCCACGATATACTTCTGTAACTGTCAATAAATAAATTCAAGTAACAGGAGCTGATTCTGGTCTGATTCACATCAGTAGCATCACTTCTAAGCTCCAGCGGAGCCAGCACAACGATGGAAATGTAAAATTCCAAAGAAAACAAAACAAAACCAATCATTTCACGGAGGCAGAGGGTCAGAGTCCCCACAGCTGCACTAGCTCCTACCTTTTTCTCCCACTGCTCTGAACAGAGCTGCCCCAGCACAAATCCAGAGTGAGCCCAAGGAAAAGCAGGTCTCGGTCGAATGTTTAATCACAACTTTCTGAACAATTTCTTTTTTTCCTTTAGAAGCCTGAAAGCAAACCATCGACTTAAAACCTCACCCGCAACCTGATGGATGGAAACCGTGATCTGAACTAATGAAATCTGCCATCGCTCAGCCAAAGGCTTTCACCTGCTCTGAAATGTTTGCACTGTAGCTCCTTGGTGCCAGGATCTACCAAACAAATATTTAGGATCATAGCATTTGCTGCATTTTTGATGCAGTGTCCCAAGAGATACAGAGATTTCTAACCTTAAATTTTCTGACTTGTGTCTATGATTTTAAATGATGAAAAATTTATCTTATCTTCTTGAGCAGGACTGAATTCTCAGAACAGGTTTACCCTGCTACAAGCGAATGGATATCTGGTGTTTCTCTTGATTTACTGTGGCAAAAGTGAGAGCTTGAATTAGGTCCCCTACCACACTTTTTTTAGATCCCGTTTCTGTTCCCCCCATTAAGTCTATAGTAGCAACCTCAGAACTACTACCAAAAAAAAAAAAAAAAAAGAAGAAAAAAAAATCTCACTAGTTTTTATTTCCCCTTTTGCACATTCTAACAGGAAGCAGTCCTGCACCATGTCCTCTGAGTTGCAGTTCGATATTTTTCTTTCCTCTTAGCATTTTCTAGCTTATGTCCCTGCAGTTATAATTGGCTGAAACTTGTCACGGCCCAGTCTTATTTCTATTAGTTTCTAATTACACTTGTTCTTTCCACACAGGACCAGTGGCGTCTTTACTCGATCTGTCTTTGATGCTTATTGCCCAGCGCCATAGCTGCCTCCCATAATATGGGAAAGGTCTCCAGTATTTCACAGGTATTTCACAGCCTTTCCTTCTATAGCAGGTTACATTTCTCACTGCCGTGCTCTCCCATTTGTCACCGATAACTCTTATTTTCACTTCCACATGTAAACTTAAAATCACTGTGTCAAAATTCCCTCTACGTATCTATTTTAACTTCCTCTTTCCCATTCCTCTGCAGCCCAGGCTTTTGGGTTTTTGCTCTCCTCTGTGTGCTGTAATGCGTTTCTGCGGCCTGCGCTACGCTCAGCGTGTTTTTCATGTTTCCCTGATCTTGGCATAAATGATTCCCTGCTTGAACACTTGGAAGCTGGGAAGTCTTCTCCTTGCACCGTGTTGTGTCATAAGGCACACTGCCCCGTAAGATCAGCAACTGCGAACCCAATGCACTCACCCAGTTCTTAACAGTTACCGTAAAGCCTTAATGCATGCACATATATTAAAGGCACAAGAAAGGGAAAGGGGAAAATCAGGGCATTACCCTCTCCTCCCTGTGATACAAATATTTGCATGTTTGTTTAAGGAAATATATGCTAGCATTTTAAGGAATGGAAAACCTTCATGAATCCAGGGGAGCTGTCTCTTACAGGACAAGGACTTTAAATCCCTGTTTTCAAATTACACTAAAGGCAACCTCAGCAATACGACACGTGAAGAAAATATTAGAAACAAGTATAAAAACGACACAGCCCAGAAAAGAAACCAGACTTAGAAATCACAGACAATAGAAACAGAAATACAAACATTTACATTACAAAAAAGACTAAACAGATAAGTTGGGACTTGCTGACTGGAGTTATCTAGCACTTTGTTGTAGTCTTCAGCTCTTAAAAAAATGCATTTTCAGAGAAGCCAGAGGAGTATCACAGTTGCAGTGCTGCTGGGTATCTAAATTACCTACTTCTGCTGCATCAATCAAACAAAATTGGCCTTTAAAATAAAGATTTAGATTCTTTCTTAACAGCGTTTGGACAATTAATCTATATGGCACCTTATTAGAGTTATTATGTATTATTTCCTAAGTTTCTCAGAATTATTCTTTATTTAAGAAAAAATAATGCGTGGAAATGATCATTTTGGTTTGAAATGACATCCTGATCCTAAGCTCGTGAGTGAATTCATCATGAGTGAATTTTTCTAAGGAAATGTGAACTCTCTTTTTCTTGACACAATGGCTGTTAGCAAGTACTGAATAAAACTCAGTGCTTTTTTTCTCAGATGCAAATAAGATATCAGCATAGGAATGATCTGAACTGAATTTTCTAGTTTGTGGTCCAAACCTTAAAAAAAATCTTAAAAAATACACCTTTCAAAATGACTTTGCGAATATTCAGCGTTTCTAGCGAGATGGTTTTGTATGTGGCAAACTATTTCGGGACTCACTGCTCAGCGCTCCACGGCGGAGTTTTGGCATGGGGGCTAAGGAGCACGAGCGAGCAGGTGCCTCCGAGCCCATCGCTTTAAGAAACGCTCTCCTGGGTTTTGGGGCTACTTTTACAAGCGTATTTCTAGGTTAAGCTCTCCCAGTGTTACAAACGCTGGCTTTCCTCTGTTTGGAGAAGCTGACCCTTTCCTCTGTTTGCAGAAGCTGGGAGCGGGCTTGCGGCTGAGCGCGGAGGGCTGCGGCGGCCGCGGGCGGGGGGAAGGAGGAAGGACAGCAGCGTGGGCTCTCTATCAAAACCAGTTCCCCGCCTTTGTTTTTCACATAGCCAGGGCAGCCGCCGCCGCTGGGTTTCCCCGTGCCCGGGGAGCCGAGAGGCAGCGAGGCCCCAGTC
>JANHGB010012544.1:0-26453 GCA_026283785.1 Coracopsis vasa | reverse complement strand
GGGAGCGAGCAGCTGCGTGGCTGAGTTGCCGACTGGGCTTAAACCACAACAAATACACAAATGCTTAAACTTTAAAATCACTCTTTGGATTGATCACAGGTTTTACATATATTACACATACACTCCTTGAGTTGTGAATGACAAGTAGCAACTAGCTAAATCAACTATTTGCTCAGATGGCTGTTGGAGGGAACACTTCTGATAGTGATAACTGCAAATACGTCTGAAGTTAGTGTTTGCACGTGTCAATATAAAACTCAAGTTCTGAAACTGGTAATAAAAGCTTTGGTGACTGCATGTCACGAGCATGACAAGTTAACAAGATGTTCCTGGAATGTGATACAAAAAAAAAGCATGACCATATCAATTTATGTAATGCCCTGAATTATTCTTTTGCATTTTTTCCTTGAAATGAAGATAAAAGCAAAGAATCTCCAACCTCTTCTCTAAGTTCTTGCTCTGAGTTGACTACAGTTGATAAGCAAAATGTAACTACCAAGATGCAATGGCTGGTAGCTCTGTTTTTGTAAAGTCACTTCAAGTTCATCTTTAGAGAGTTCAAATGGCTGAAGAAACAGGTATGACAAAGTATTGCTTTGTATGTATTGAAAGACACCCAGATTCCCTTCTTTCCTCCAGACTTCTCAGATGTGATTTTAGGGAAGTGTGGTCACAATTTCAGATGAAAGATATATGGATTTTTTTATATGCCAATCTCAATGAATTTCTTTGATGTTGAACAAGCTCAGGTAATATAAATGATCAAAAAAAAAGCAATTAGATGTGAATTATTAGGAAAAATTCTTTTGATTTAAAACTGGTAATATTTTTTCCTTAATTAGGCAACGATTAAAACACAACCTTAATTAAAAGCATTGCTTCCATCAACAGAGAAATTGTAGCTTTGTAGAAATATGACCAACAGGGCTCAGTGGTGTCACTTTAAATGCACGTGTGCTATATAGAAGCCCTTAATATTGTCAGAGAAGAGACCAACAGAATAGCCTGTGTGAGGGCACCTTTTGCTAATGCCACTGAACAACACACAGTAACATGATACACAGAGTTGAGTGACACAATAGTTTGTGTCAAAGAACCAGATGTAAGTACTTTGAGGATGTCAAGGTACATTAAGCTTTTGTGAACGTCGACATACCTGAAAGCAATATTAGATCACCACAGTATGAAATGAAAAGCAGTGTCATCACAGTATAAAATGAAAAGCAGCGGACTACAACAGTCAGACAAAATCTAGTTTCATGTAATGTAAATAACTATAGCTTACATTCAAATATCAGAATTATGTTGATTATAAATCACAAAAGAAATTATATCACAGTTCTTTCTTATCTTGATTTACTGCATTCCTATATACCATCATGACCTGAAAAGATTGGTGGATGATAAGCAGAAAGTACAAATATTCAAGACAAAACTATACAGATGAAGAAAAAAAAAGGTATTGTTGAGATAATAAATATACCCCCCAGTACACTGCAACATCATAAAAAAACATTGCACCAGGGAAAAAAAAAACATAACTGACAGGTTTTGAACATTTCTAATTATTTCTTTAAAATAAAATACTATGGATTTTTGGTTTTGTATTCAATGGGATTAAATATGTGCTTCTTTACGATAGACTTTGTTCTAGAGAAGTGGTTCCTGCCTCTTCCAGTGTCTTTTGGGAAGCAAAAGGACATATTTGCTAGTTCACTCGAGAATCTTTGCAAGTGGGTACAATACTGCAAAAAGTTAATGATGGTTATATAAATCTGACCAGGCGTCACTAGATGTCCCCATTGCAAATGGGCTTGTGCTTCTGTTTATCCAGAAAAGCAGAGCATGCATCTTGGGGAAATTCTTGTTTAAAAGGCAAGGGGGCTGTCATCTTTTGCACTTGGAAAATGCATTGCAAATTTTATTGGTCACAATATCAGTAAACTGGTAAATGGTTCATGAAAAAGGCAGTATTTAATTTGATGCTTTATTTTGTTTTTGCATATTGTGAGTGACATAAAGCATAAAGGTTGGACTATGTGAATCACAACTGTTCCTATGCTGGGCTATTGTTTAGGGCTCTTTAATGCTGCTAGATAGCAATGTGGTCAGGGAAAGAAAAAGGAGGGTGTACTTACTAGATATAATATTTCAAGAAGTTTTGAATAATATCTGACCGAACCATGCCTTTATGATTTCAGCATGAATTTGAAGTTGTCTTTCCCTAAGTTCAGCACTGTGATCTCCTGAGAGTTCACAGCCCTTCTTTGGGTGAGGAGATCAAACTCTCAGATATCAAATTCAGTGCAATGTGTTATTTGTGGTTTAATACTTGAGGTTAAGCACTAAGAAACAGGCCTCTGAGATTTATATCTTGATTTTTCAATCAAGCCTTTCTGTGAACTTCAACAAATCACTTATCTCTCTGTTTCAATTTCCTCATCCTCAAAGAACCAGAATTAAGAGAAAGAGGTACAACAGAATGTGAATAAAGAGAGTCTGAAAAAGAAGAGCAATTATTTTCCTAATTTTTTTGCAGGAGGGAGTGTTATTTGTTGCTCTACTTCTTTCAGAAAGTCATATTTTAAATTTTAAATGAAGTCATAATTTCAAATGTGCAGTGTTTAAAAAATAACAATTTTAGGGTATTTCCTGTTAGCAATCTGTGAGACATACTAGCTAGGAAACATTCAAATCATTAAAACATGAGAACAATTCTGTAATTCATGTTGCATCATTCAGAAATCAACACAGCGGAGTGTTAATAAACAATAGGTTTGCCCTGAGGAGATCTGTGACAGTCAGTACTGTCAGTCATTGCACTAGGAATTGTGACTGGATTTACTGAAGAATAGTGTTTTCCTCAAAGCAGGGTCTTGAAAAGTTCTAGATGTTCAGCTTTCATAAAGCAAAGATATTCTTATTAGTTTGAACAGGGATCAGCCATACTATATAAATTGTTGTACTAGATACAGCCTGGAGATTATTTTCGTCACATTTAGATTCAACAAATTGATTTTGAAAATGATGCTAATGGAAGAAATTCTACAGAAGAAAAATAAGGATACCCATTCACTAGGTAAAAAGGCAATACAAAAGACACAAGCTAGCTACTGATTCTGTTTGTCCTTTTCTATTTTTTCTCTCTGTTATAATATGCAATTTCTTCAGGCCAACACCCAGCCTCAGTATTAAGGATAAAAAGCTGTCTGCTTCCCATTAACAACAATGAACCTTCTATGGTAATATAATACAACATATGCACAATAGCTAAACAACATAGTGTTTCCTAAGGCAAGAACAATGATCAGCTAGTTAAAAAAAAACCCTCAGAAAAGTATTAATACTGTCTGATTTTATCAACACATAATTATAAAGCTATATTAAGAAGTAACTGAACAATGAAATATCGGGGCCTTAATAAAATGCAGTGCAACTGAAAATAGGCCGAAGGATGAACCATGTTATCTTTTTTTCTTATGCTGAAGAAACTTAAAACACTTGAACTTGTTGCTACTAATTATGAATTAATATCACCAGTTCACTCTTAAAAACTTCAGTCAGTCTAGAGGGAGAACTAGAAATTATTTAATTAATGTACTCCAAATAGTCAAGCTTAAATTGTGTTTCATTAAAAAACCTCCCCAGCTGTTGCTGCTGGCTTCTGGAAACCCAGTGTTTCCACTTATATGTCCAGGGCTAGAGCTAAAATAAGAGGCAATTAGGGGAACATTAAACTATTGTTTACATCAAATTAAAGAAGTTTCATGATGCAGAAACTACAGAATAAAGCAACTCTGCACATAACACAATGCATGGAGTGAAGCGGAGCACCACTATAGCATCAGCTTCCCAAAAGATGTACAGCAGAATGGCATTAATTTGCTGGTCCTGATATTTAGCTTAGGCAGATGAGTTTGCCTTTCTTAATTGTGCTGCTTCAAGAAGCATGTGTTAGTGACCAATTTGATGTTAACCTGGACTATACAGGGATGTAAATATCAATGAGGATGTCAAGCACTGGATTACTTTACAGAGCTTCTTGGATTTGGAGGATACATAACAGAAGCTGGTTGCTCTTAATTCCCATTTTTAATTTTGGATAATTTGGGCAAATTTCAGAACAAGCATATATAAACATATGGTGTTTTAAAACACAACAGAAGGTCCTGATAGGAGTAGGTGTACCATAACTGAAGGGGGTGGAGGGTGTTCTGTTAGTTTAAAAAGGCTTTCATGGAATTTCTAATGAGAAGATATAAGAGATGAGTTATTTCCCCCATGGAGGACTCTGAGTACTAGCCACCTCTGCCTTCTGCTTTATCATCAAAACTACATCAGGAAAAGCTGACATCTTCTTTCACAGCTGGAGCTTCAAATTAAGCAGTAAATCTTCAAGACTACAATCTTTCCTCAACACTGTTCAACCAACTGCTTTGTGACAGCAGTTTGCTGGAAAACAAAAACTTCCCATATATGAGCAGCAACAAATAAAACCATTATATATATGCACATACATTCAAGAACTATAGAGGTAATGAGGGAATAAAAGATGTGACTGTCTTTCAGCCGTGAGAAACCTAGGCTGAAACACCCCAGTAAGGGGAATCACTTGATTTTTCAAACCACTCTGATTATAATCCCATAACAATTTATCTGTTCCACAAGCTCTTGAAGTACACACTGCAAAGCTGCAAGAAGCACAGCTGCTTGGGAATACATGAGGTAATGTTTGACTTAACTCATTCTGTCCACCAAATAAACAAGAAATATCGAATGTATTCCCTAACTATTAGAATAAGCACACAAGCACTGATAGAACTCATTCAAAATAATGCTTAGTATAGATTATTTTGATTTTTAAAATGTGCTTTACCAAAGAGCCTATATTTATTCCATAAGATCTATTTTTTTTTTCTGTGAATAATAAAACTAGCCAAAATTTCTGTTGCAGAACCACAGGAAGATGTTCCAAGTAGCTGTCTGTAAAGATGAGCTTTCATGCTCACTCTGAACCTTGAAATAGTTGGGGTTGGCCCTGCCAGTTCCACAGTCTATTTGTTAGACAAACTCAGATTTCTTTTTCAAGAATACATGATCTCCCCAAAGGCAAAGCAAAGTGAAGTCTACAGCACAGCAACATGAAAAAAAACCCCAACTTTCAGATGTTTTCCCTGATCATATAAATATACATTAAACCAACACAAACTAAGAAATAAATGCAGATTAAACACTTTGTTCTGGAAGGATTCTAATTTTTTTTACTTTCTTGTATAAATTTCAAGGGAAAGAATAAGAAAAAAATACTCAGTTCTTGCATTCTGAAGCCTCCAAAATGCATGTCTACTTTCTGGCTAGTCTGTGATGAATAAAATCACCAGTAGATTCACAACATGACAGCAAAAGAAGAAAATCCATTAACTTCAATACAAGAAGTAGTTGAGCACTCTTTGACAGTGGGTTCATAGCCTTCAAATCAAATTAATGATTTTGAGTAAGTCATATTCATTTACAGTTGTCTTATATAAATCAAAGATTCCTTTCAGCAAACATCAGAGAGACGATGAGATACCCAAAGACCCTGTCCTCAGTTCCCCTTGAAAAGAACTTTACATAATATCAGGTATCTGAGATCTGAAGCTAGTGTTCACTGATACTACCATAGTAAACCCTTCACTACATAAGAGAAAATCAATAAAGTTTAACTATTTTAACACTGCATACAAGGAGATAGATCCAACTTACATCTCACAAGTATGAAGGATGTGTTTACCATGAATAACCACACAATTATGCATAAAAGAAAGAGTCATAGACATTAATTTAATGAGAATTTCTAGTCTTGGCCTTTTAAGTTTTTAAAAATTATCTAAAGAGTGTGTTAGCATTGAGACAGCAAAATTACTGCGAATTCTAAGTGAAGTAGTAATGTTTGCAAAAGATTGCACCTGATTTCAGATCTTTGTGGTTTATATTAATCAAATGGTACTTGACCTCTGATCAATAGAATGGCATCAGAAAGATTGTAAAACTGAATATAATCACAGTACAACTTTGGCCCAAAAAGAGAAAATTGCAAGTTTGCCTAAACAGTTCTGACACCAAATGAAACAAAAAGAGAGAGCTGTGTTAATAATGAATTTCAGTTTCCGTCAGGCATTTTTCTTGTTAATAATCCTTAGCATTCTAATTGCACGGCATTTTGGAAAGCTCACAAACAAACGATCTGCTCTAGACTAGTTGGGCATAACAAAAACAATTATGTAGCTATAATTCATGTTTTATTTGTTCTATTTTTTCCTCTTTTATATGTTAACTACCATGAACAAAGCAAGTTTTGGCTTTGCCAGTGCTGACATGTCAAGTAACAGCCTTACTGGAAACTTCTACTCAAGCAAGACCTTGAATGAAATTTTGATTTATTGTGTGTATACCAGAGTTGTGGAACTTGCTGTAGCATATGACCTCACATTCTAGAGTAGCAAGTCTTCTGTACTAAAGAAAATATGTTTACTGTCAATTGGAACTGATTTTTTGGTGATGATCTCTATGGACAAATCAAGCATGATGTACTGGAGGAAGAGGAAAGCCAGATAGCTAATTCCAGGTAACATGCTGTGCTCATGCTGAACTAGGTAGTGTTGATGTGGAGGCTAACACTGGCTAAGCTCTCATCCTTAAATCTAGTAAATCTAGATTTAGTAAATCTAGTTCCATTCTTAAAGCATTCTTAGGGCTCTTTAAATTTATTTATGTCTCTCTCTGTGGCTATAAATCACTACTTTAAACCAATTTAATGTCCTCTAATGCATTTATTCATGATTTTAAAGCACTTCGGACTGAGGCATCTGCAATTGAGTAGGGAATAATGAGGTTTGAGTTGGGTTAAGAAGAGGCGGTGTAACTCCGTTTCAGTCCGAAGTAAGAAGTGAAGTGGAAAACGTGAGTTTAAAGAGAGAGAGTGCTTGACCCACAGGAAGGAGGCTGCCATTCCTACACTGTGGAGTAGGACTAGCAAAGGCAGAACAGAAAGCGGGTTAGGGGTGAAGAGAACAAATGGAGCACAGAGGAAAGAAGACTGGGCTGAGCAAAGGCCCTTTAACAGAAATTAGATGCACTGACGAACAGCACCTGACTTTAAAGATGAGGATGAAGGTTCACATTTCACATATAAGAACAAAGGCGAAGTCAGTGAGGAGTTTCCAGTGGAAGCAGTGACACACTAGAAAGAGTGGATGATTTTATAAGGGGGGAAGGACGGAGCAGGAGGTTAGTTACACCATCTGCAGAAACCCTAGGCCAGGACTGTAGTTTTTTCCAATATTTCTGAACTCTAAAGTCCAGGGAAGAGATTTGTCCACGGAAGAGATTTTCAGAATTTAAAGAGAAAGATGTAGTGCTGATTTTTAAACATAGGGCTATGCATCCATTTGAGAAACCACCCATGTTCAAGCAGTGCAGGAAAGAGACCTTAACTTACCAGCGGAAAGAAGGAATTGTAAACTGTCAAGAAATGGAGTACATATTGTGAGTTATATGGAGGTGCAATAAACAACAGTGCCACTAACACAGATGTTGATTTGTTTTCAGATAAACAGGTCCGTAACATTACCATAAACCCAAATGAGTAGTCATGTCAGAACAACCCTTAAAACACAATGAATCTTGGAATTTTCCTGATTTTTTCTTTTCTCAGAAAAAATTAAACATTCATCGTAGAGGTACATCTAAAGGTCTTTGAATGCCTGTGCTCAAGAATGAAGACTTTTATTTGTACACCAAAATGAAGTAGCTATCATTTGCACGAAGAATCACCTTGCACAATTATTGCTATGATTAAAATTTGGAGTGCTCCCGAAAGGTTCCAGCAAGGTACTTGGTATGCCCATTACTGAACAGAATGTGGTACCAATAACACAAGGAGGCTTCATGCAGAACAGGGGGCAACACCACAGAAACTGTAGAAATTGTGATTTTAACACCAAGTTTTCTTACTGTCAGATAATGAAAAGGTGACATTTATATAACACTTTGCAGTGTTGCTTAAAGCATATCTTCTTGTTCGTGAATGCCTTATGCAGCCTCTTATGGTCTTTTTTGAATACCAGTGTTCGGCCACAAAAGAAATGCTTTAAAGGATTTCACTAAGTTCCTACAGGGCTGATAGGAGCACTGAAAGGATTCTAATAAGTGGCAAGCATTAAAAAATGAGGACTCTTGACATTAGGTGAAGGATACATAGCCTGTCTCCTGAAACAACCATAAAATAAGCTGAAACATTAATGATGTCCTTGCCCTCCAATACAGGCATGATGGACCTGTTATAAGCTTTGTCCAGTGCAGTTAAACTGGCTCGTATAAAGGCACATTATTAATAAAAAGAAAGGTACTGCATTTCTAAAGGGAGAGCATCTCCCAAAGATGGATACTAAACATGTCACATGAAAAAAAAAAGAGAAAGAAAATCTCTTTTTCAATCAGTAACATTCCTGTTGTCGTAAATAGAAAAAAGTTCTGCTAATCAGCCTCTCATATGCCCCATTTGAAATTGGCACATTTGGACTTCTTTCAGTCTTTCACAGTTCACGTTTATAACTCCACATCACATCTCCAATTCTTAATACAGTCATTTATATGCAGTGAAAAACTGGAAGTGGCTGATCGCCATTAAACAGAATCTCGTTTGGGACTAACAGCTTTGGGTGATGGCATCTAAGGCAGTGGGCCAGGAAAAAAAAAAGGATGGCGGAGAAAAGGGGGGTTTGAACATGACCATTCATCTAACATAAAAGGCAATCGATTGCCATGCAACTCAATAGAACTGCTGATTTGGAATTCATTCAAATACACAGCCCTGAACAGAATCCTTGAATGAGTAAACAGTCTGCTTTTGTTAAAGACACGTGAGTTCTCTCTTCATCTGACATTAAAAAACAATGTGCAGTAAATATTCCAAGCTCAGGTTAACTACAAAAGAAACTTCTCATTCAGTTTTAGAAACAACTCTACAAAAAAAAAAATAATTTCATATTGAATTGAAAAGTGTGTGCAACCACTTTTAGACATGTTCAAAAGTTTATGAATAATTCCTTTTATGGATGCTTCAGTCCAAAATTTGAAGGCAGATGTGGACACCGGGAAAACAACAAAATACAGATCCAACAGATCAGGCATATTTGTCATTTTTTAAAATATGCGTATATTTAAGAACTATATGGAACTTTGCTTATATCCCAGCAACTGCTGACAATCAAGAAAATGGGTCTTGCACTCTTTATAATGAGAATATCTTAACCAAAGTGTATACATTGCTTCAAGTAAAACTCGTTTGAACATGCAAGGAAGGTTTAAATTGTTTTTTCAAGTTAACCAGATAGAAACAACCTGAAAGACCATTTGACATAATCATACAGAAAACAATAAAATGTATTTATATCTATTGAAAGACTGAAAGAAAACGAAGTTATGAGACAAAAGCAAGTCACTTTTTTTCTGCAAGACATTGGTTAATTAAGTTCAATTTTGTATTTATGGGTAAAATTTTGTTCAAGAAAGGAACCAAGTATATGATTTATCCAAATAGCACAAGTATCTGTGCTATGTCTCTTGTCTAAAAATTAAAATAAAGGGACATTGAGATTTTAAGAATGTCATGTACTGGACTCCCAAAGTGAAACAGATGGTTAGGAAAATTACACACTGCATGTAATTGGTTGTTAATATTCACA
The DNA here is from genome assembly GCA_026283785.1 of Coracopsis vasa. Classification (NCBI taxonomy): domain Eukaryota; kingdom Metazoa; phylum Chordata; class Aves; order Psittaciformes; family Psittacidae; genus Coracopsis; species Coracopsis vasa. The sequence goes on along the minus strand of JANHGB010012544.1, from coordinate 16,725 downwards.
TAAGTTTTGAGGGTTTAAGCTAATTTTTTTGTAAAGACTACCTCAGTGTTTTTCTAAGATGGAAACTTTGTTTCCTAACTGTGAATTTTGGAAGTAAAATTGAGGCAGATTTTGGAGATGCTTAGGGTAGATCTTGGGTTCTGGATTATTATTAGTAACCCTCTCAAAAAAAAACCCCAAGAAGTTTTACAATGATTCTATATAGGGCTTTCATCAATAAATACATGTTTAATATAAGAAGAAATATTGTGCAGCATAATTTGAGGGTTTAAGATATTGGCAAATCTAAGTTCATGTTTGGAAAAACTGCCAATCAGTAGTAAAGTAGATGTAAGTATAAAATACGATGCTTCACCTGTAGTATCTTTTGAATCTTGTCAAGAGCATGGTAGAATATTTCAGAAGCAAATCTCAGTCTCAGAAGTCTCTATCCCATTAGATACATGAAGAAGACAGAACACATTTTTAAAATGTCTGTTGTATAGATCTTACTTAGCTATTTTGCAGACCTCCTGTGGCTGGGGAAAAGGCTGCTTTAGTTAGTTGGTTTTTGATGCTTGGTTTCCAGTGATTCTTATAAGAAACAACTGTGTATAAAAGCCACATAAGCAGGAAAAGGAGAGTTACTTAAGCAGGTTGGTGGACTTGTTGTTTTATTTTTTATTTTTTTTTAGTTAAAAACGTCTGATGTTAAAATATAGTGTTGGAATCCAGTGTACAATCTAGCTACATTTATAGCACAATGCTTCTCTGTATTCCTTTAAAAAAATGTTACTACTTACAGAACTTACAAATACGTTACAGCCATGGAAAGGTTAAGTTTCCTCTTGAAAAGCTGTAGGTAAGGCAGGTAAAATGAACAGATAAAGGAATACTGCGTAATAAAGCTCCCAGTCTAAACAAACCTTCAATTATTTTCAGTAACAGTGGCCAAGTGAAACAAGACAATGTATGATGTGTTTTGCCTGACTAGCCACAACTTATTTATGACACCCATTCAATTCCATGATATCAAGCAAAATACCTGATATATGTCAGAAGAAGATTGTTATTGATGTTGGTGACAATTTAAGCTGGAAATAGGGAACAAAAGATGTCCTTCTGTTCGTATCACTACTGGCTAAGGCATTAGGCCTTGTCAAACTATGGCTGCTGAAAGCCAGTAACACCTTGCACTTAACTGCAATCTTAGTTTTGCTCAGCCTTAGTACAGAATAAAATGTCCAACAATTTCTTTACAGGATCTCACAGACCAATGTTATCGCCATAGCCAAACCTTATCATCACAGGTCTCCAGAGGGATCATGCTTTCTGTAGACTAGCCTTGGCCTGCCTAGAGATTTCTTTTGTTTTTTCTTAGCTTATTACAGTTGTGTGGTGTCACGCATATTATTAAATGTATATTGTACCCAAAAGATTGTTACAACATGTAGTTACTTTATGACAGTTTAACTATCTATGCCCTATCAAAAAATACATCACAGAGGAGAAAGGTCTACATTTGTCTGTCACTTTGGAGAATGCTATTCCCACACATTTGAGTTTCCTCCTATGACCTCTGTCAGACTGGTACTTTAATTAATACCATGTTTAGATGAGGATGCCTCATATTTTCTAGGTTGTCCTAAGAATTCCAGTCATAAATTCAAATTAGCCGTGTGCTGAATTAATGAATTGTTCTTAGTTAAGATTACAAGTGAGGGGAAAAAAATATTATGATTGCTCATAAGAAGAAACAATTTGCCTCTGACACAGAAGACAGTTTTTCAAAATGTGTATGTATATTTTTGATTAACATAATCAAATAATGAGAGTCAACACAATGATCAGGTGGTTTGATGAAACAACATAAGAAAAAGGATTTTGTGCTACTGATAAGAGGAAGCCTAAATTATTGCACGACTTTAAAATTAATTCAAAATATACAGAGTTTTTATCCTTAGTTGTTACTAGTTCTCACCTAAAAATACATAATCTTTGACTGCTTTGGTATGTGCAAGATGTGACATAAATCCTGCAGCAGAATCAAATGCAGGCATTTGAAAGGCTATCTTTGAAAGTACCATTCCTAAAGAGCAAATCTCAGCCAAGTCTTCAGTAACTGAAAAATCCTGATAGCTTGGTTTGTTCTGATCGAGGTAGGCTGGAATTGGACTACCTGTGTAAGCTGTTTGTTTCATATGGATTTGAGTGCATCCTTGTATCTAGAAATGAGCAGGTAGGACTAGTCCATTTCTTGTGCTTCACACCTCAAAAATCTGGGGTATCATCAGCTGTTTAAAATAATTATAGTTCAATATTTCTAACTTCATTAACCTAAAAAAATCCTAATGATTAATATGTTTATCATTTATTTACAGTTTATTTTTGTTTTGTACAGCTGTGAACCTGATACATTTTTTTTTTACACTGTGTGTTAAATGTTAGCATCTCACTCCAAGTTACTTGCTGCAAACATAAGCATCATCATTTCTACTTCTGAACACTGCAAAAAATGTCATCTTTTGATAGCACAGTAGGTGAACTGGGGATGAAATGATGATTCTTAGTGACTTTCAGAAAGAGCTAAACACTCCTTCCTCATTTTGTGCTAAACCAAAGTCTGCAGAAACAAAAAAAGGCAATTCCATTTACGAAGTAAGATATTTCTATACGTAAAGCCAGCTGAAGTAATTCTAAGTTTCTAAACTAAATTTGCAGCTATAGCACATTCTTATTAATTTTTTCAAGGCCCAGATTTCACCTGAGGAGGCCAGGAGAGTAAAGCATTAAAACCCTTCCTCTTTTTACATACTGGGGAGAAAGGCCAAGAGATTTCTTCGAGCAAAGCAATGAAGTGGTTTGTGTGAGCTCTTGCTATTCTAACTTTCCTTTTTTTCTAAAACACGTCTAGTGATTAGTCATCCCTGAAATATTCTCCCTAGAACTGACCTGCTGAACTATTAGCTCCTTGGAGTGAGAAGAAGGAAAAGGGGGTGTATTTTCTAAAAGTCTGTTTACATAATCTTAGAAAAGCAAAGAGGCAAAGCAAGGATTCGCCTGCTCTCCAGCTGACCTTGAAGTCTGTAGGGCAAACCACAAAAGTTATGTAACAATTAAAACAGACAAGAGGAAAGTAGGCAAATCCTCTAGAAACCCCATATATAGAAATGTTATATATGATTAAACCACCATTGTTTTAAATCTGCCTAATGCATTTTGTGAGCATTGGTTTAATTACTGTGATTAAAAAAATCCCAAATAATCTTTACAAGACCATTCATTTATAACATCACAATATAATATAAAATGATTTGGAACATACTATTTCCAACACAGCCGTTGGAAAATTGAATGGCAATAAAATTAATTCTTCAATTTTTAGGTTTCTCAAATTAGACAAAAGTTTGATTTTGGTGTCAAATTGTAGAAAATAATTCTGTCTTCCAATCACATTTGATTTTTTTTTTCTCAATGTGTAATGGTCATCTGCTATTAAGAAAATATTCAGTAATGAAAAATAGACAGTAGGATATTACAATCTTCATAATTTTGGATCATCTTGAAGTTATTTGGATATTAAGATGAGATCATTCTACAAAAATGCTGATCTGCCACAGGATATAAATGGTAATCTGAAGAGACTGTCACTATATTACAGCAATTAAGGAGAGAGCAGAGCCAGCTCTCGTAAGTTCTAGCCAACAATTTAGCTATAAATATATTTTTTAAATGTGCCATTTTTGTCTTTTTATAATTCCAAAGTGCATTAATCTCCACAGTAATCCAACCTGAGCAGACAGAGGCAGATATTAGTAGAGAACTTCCACAGAGTGGTCTAAGGCAACAGTGGTTTCTTTCGTAGTCGCCTATACACATTCTTTCTCTGTTCTTAAAAAGGCAATTCAGAAGAGCAGCCTTGAGAGATTACTATTAATTTATCGTTAATTTCTACTTCATATGGGAATAACTGCAGCAGGTACAGTCTCTTCAAAGGGAGAGTGAGCTGAACTCAGGATTGGCAAAATCAGCCAAATAAGTTAAAAGCTTATAGAGTGGCTGTTAGTATAAGATTAAAAAGCAGACAGCTGATGGATAGGAAGATACTAACCTGATTATAAAATGTCCTCTGAATTACCTAGGACTTTTGAAATACTAAATTTTAAAAGAGAAAAAGGGAACATAGGTAAAGCTAGGTGGCGACATGCTACAGCTGTAAAACAGAAAATTTCCAATTTACAACTCCGGAATGATTTACCTGCCAGGCATCACATCTCCAGTGACGAGACCTTGACCTGTCAGCCTGGATGCATTAAAATACTCTGGCTGGCCTCTAACACTAATAGTGATCACAGGGTATGGCATAAAGAATTCTTCAGAATACTCTAAAGAGCAAGAGCAAAAGAGGAAGTATGACACAAAATGCTTCACATCACAGTTATAGCCCTGAACTTTTGGTGTGACAGAAAGGTCAGAGGGGGTAAAGAAGACAGATATTCAGGAAATAAAGGTGTTGCTTGTTTTGTTCCAACAATATAAAAGGATTCAATATAAAAAAGAAACACTGCTGGCATAAAGGACATAAACTAAGCACTTCAGCTCCTTTCTTAGCGCTCTTAGAGAGGTACAATGTGATAAGTACAAAATTGTGATGACAGTGGTCAAAAGCAGAATGAAAGAAGTTTAATTTGATGATTGTAAGCAAAATTAGGACACTTTGTAGCCAATCTGTGCTGCATATATTTTGGCACATAAGACCCATATAATACCTATGCCATAATTTCTTCCCACAAAAAGAGGGTGGGGGAGAGAAAAAAACTAAACCCACACCAACATACATCTCTCTTACAGGAACTGGGATACTGCCATTAGGAAAAAACTAGTAATGCATTTTTGAACATTTCCATTCTGAAAGCAAATTTAAGAGCAGTTACAGTAGGCAGAATATTTAGCTTGGCATTTTGTATATTGATAGCTTGCCGCAGATTTTGCTCAAGACTGTCACAGGTTCTTAGTAGCAGTTTTGGATAAGATACAGACTGATTTCTTAATTGATCCAACTTTCTGTGTATAGGAACCGGATAGAGAAAGGAGTCACATGATGTGGGAAAACTCCTTGGCATGAGGGCCTGTTAGCAGATACTGCTGTTGTTGAAAGGCACAGCTCACTCTCACTCTGTGCAGAGTGCACAGACAGGCAGGAGAGACTCAGCACTCTACTGCCAATGGTCAAAATGTATGTGTTCCAGTGAAGGAACTATCAGAGTAGGCTAATGGGGTGAGGAAGTAGGTGCCCTTTAGAGCTAGGCAACAGTTTTCAGCCATAATGCTCTCAGGAATGATGAAAAATTTAACTCACTTTGGGAATGTCTTGCAATTTTTCAGAACTGTTAATGGAAAACCAGAAGGAGAGAAACTACAGGAAGTTGAAACGTATTTTTATACTTTCCAAATATAAAGTTTGAATTTTAAGCTGAATTCCATCAGATGCACTACACAACAGTCTTCCCCTCCAAAAAAAGAAGAGGAGCTACTTCCCTCTCCTTCTCTCTCTGTCATATTCATATGTCCCCCTCATTCATTAGTATTTCTTATCCCTTTGAAACCTCATTGTATTTATCCTCCTCAGAGTATTACTCAGTTTGGAGGTTCTAAGAGTGCCTGTTTTGCAGGTGACAGAACAGGTTACTAAGGAGCACTTTCAGTAGGGTCGTCCACAGTGGGATCTAGCTGGAAAGCTGTAGGAAGGCAGTTGACAAACTAAGCAGCATCTCCGGTCAGCCAACTGCCTCCATAGCCAACATCAGAGGAGAGAGGGTTAAGTTATTCCAGCCTGAAAAGCCAGTCTGTGTCTCAAGTTCACACAGCACTCAGCTCTTGAAGCTTGAAGGAGGAGACTCAGCACATCACAGATTGTGCTTCTCTTATCCTACACACCTCACCCCACCCCACCCCCAATGGCAGAAGTTCAGGAAATTGATCAGGAGTGTAGTTGTAGCCATAGCAAGGCTGCTTTCTCTCCTTCTTTCTCCAGCTTTCCCCTTCTCCTGGCACTAAAAACTAAATGGCATTTCCTACACCCACCTGAATTCTCTGTTCTCTCCCACATTTCCTTCAAAACCCTTAGGAAACCCATTTGTCCCTTCAGACTGCTCACTCTTTCAGCATTTCTTTGCAAGACTCCACTTACTTTCTCCACTCCTGAGCATTCTTGTGCTATCCTTGTTTAAGCAGAAGCAAGAAAAATTGAAAACCTACATCTGCAACAACTACTTGCCAGAGAAAATGTACCTACATTACAGCATTACTTCGTATTTCACAATCAGAGTAATCAGAGTATATAAGAGAGGATAGGGCTGCTGCTGATACAGAATAGCAACTGCTTTCTTTAAAATCAAGCTAGAAGAGGTTCCCTTTACTTTCAAGGAGCTGGAATATAGTGCATTCACTTTAGTATAATAACCTATTGTATGCACCAAGATTGAAACCAATCTCTCCCACCTTCTACAGGAACATATTACCTCAAGCTCTAAGATCGGACAAGTGTTAGAAACAAACTACTCATGTTTTTTGTTATGTATGAGCTTTGTGCAACAACATGTAAATTTATAGGACTAGGCAGAATATGTGCATGGACAAAAGTAAGTGTATTTTGCAGCTCACTAGGTGCTCAACTGGAAGATACACCTCTATTCTTGTTATGAAGGTTATTCATTTTGTGATGATCATTTTGAGTTCATGCAAAATGCAGAAGTGACTTTCAGAGGGGTAACTGGAATTCAGGTTTCTCTCACCAAGCCGGAAGTATCCAAACCCAGGTTGCATAGTAATAGCTCCTTCCCTATCATATGAATCTTACAGTTTTTTCCAGTGACACGACTTCAGTAGTTCTTTCCTTAAGTCCTCCCGTCCACCATACACAATGGCTTTCTATCTGTCTCAAAATTGTGGTCTCAGCCTGTGTGCTGGAAAAATTAGGAACTGCATTGCCTAAATGCAGGATCCTAAAGCTTTGTCAGGATCAAGCTTCAAAGGACTGTCCTTAAATCATAAACAAACCTGCAGCAAATAGGAAACTGGAGGTTTGAGCTTTAGAAAAGCACCAGATTACCAAATGTCTGTCATTGTCCACTTGCTAATCATAGAATCATAGTTTGGGTTGGAAGGGACCTTAAAGATCATCTAGTTCCACCCCCCACGAAACAATATAGTATAACATCTAAGAACTTGAGAGTTACAGCAGAGGGGAAATTCTTCAGTGCAATGCTGCTCATTGATCTATCAAGGCAATCTGGTCCTCTTCATATCCTACTCCAATGTTTCCATAGTGACAACTTCAGTCCTGAGAGTAGACTCACTTTCACCACTGAGGTGTGGTATGGTACAAAGAAAGAGACTGCAACCTGCAGCTACACTAAGAAACATCAGGGCAGACACTAAATAAGCACAGGAGGATATGAGGATATGAATATACGCGTGGTAAATTACCTTGAGACTGTGACAGTCTCTATTTTAGTAAGTTCAATTAGAAGGTAAATTTCAGAATTACCATTTATGAAAAGAGAATGAAGAGGTAAAACGCAAGCCCTACCCTTTCAAATTAAGTGCAAGGGTACATTGGAAAGTTAAACATTAATTCCAAGAAATATAAAATTGGACATAAACTAAATGATAGACTCAAATAGACAATTATTAAAGATAGGATTTTCTTAACGGTGTGTATATGCACACATTGACTTACCACTTCTTGTAATGGCCTATTAAAAGGTACCAACGCTTTTCAGAAGTTGAATTTCTAAGAAATAACTGAACAGCTACACCTCAGACTCCAAATGTTTTCTGAAAAAATAAGAAACTCTCCATTTTAAAAATGCAGTTTCATGTTATTATTGAGGTATTGTGGAGTTTTCCACTCTTGGCAATTCATTTGGATAGAGTAATGATTGTTACTTCTGTTCATTGCTTTCTTCATTCACAAGAAGACCAGATGAGATATTATGTGTTGAAAAATCAATGTGAGATTAAAAAAAACATTAAATTTAACTTAAATATATATATTTAAAGTATGTGTATATGGATAAATTAATTGGATATAAATACGCTTAACTCACAACTCAGAATTATATACGAACTGTGAAGATTAGAACAGTTGTTTCACTATGTTCACACTGTGCACAAGTACTCCGTTTTAGAGCAACCAGGAACCTCAAGTAGTATGAAGCTTTGATTACTTTCACAAAATTAGCTTTCACAATAAAAGGATATATTACAAAATGAAACTAGAAAACAGTATAGAAGAGGCCTTTGATTCAACAGACTTGTCTGCACCAATAATCAGTCTTTGAAAATAGATGGATACCCTGTATACTAAACTCCCATAAAACCAGTCCAATTTTGACCTGAATAAGACATTCTTTCTATATTATCTCTTATCAAAGCAAAGCCCTAGGAAATGCCAGGAAAACTTCATCAACAGACTATTGGATTGACAATCTGAAGATCAAAAGTCAATGAGAATTAGTCAATGAGAATTGTTATAAGATAGACAAGCCTGCAATTTCCCAAACCATTCAGATGATCTGGCAATATTTGGTCAATTGCTCTTGTGCATATTGAAAGTTCTGGACAAAATGCAACTAGACACAGCTTTAGTTATTTCTGTTATGCTTGAAGAAAATTAGACGTTTTAAAATGCTGATGAGGCCCTAGAAAATGAGAGACTGCTAAAATTAGGAACTCAAAAGACATTCTATGAAGATATTCTGAAGCTTCTTATGTAAAACTTTTTTTCTTAAGTAACAGAATACTAAAAATGCAACAAATCACAAACATATCTACTTTGAATCAACTATTATTATTGTTATTAGTACTGGAAATATTCAACTAGAGCTCATTGAAAAGGGGAAATTATATCCCAAAGAGATGTTATCAGCTATTTTTCCTATTCTGAAAAGAATGTATGAAGAATTGAAAGTAGCAAACTCTTAATAGAAAAATAGAAAACATCATTCCAAAATGTCAAAAAAAAAAAAATCACTTCGATGCTTTCTGATTTAAAGAAAAAAGATTTAAATATTTATAGTATGAATATTTAGCACTGTCTTATCTAGGGTTTATTCTCAGAAGATTCAATAGTAATTTTAAAATCCTTGCTGCAGTGTTCCCTTGGTCCTTTGACTTTCTTTGTCTCCAATGGAGTGTTGCCCAAGAGGATTTGCATCTTCTACTGCTACATATATGTATTGTTGGCCAGTGGGAGATAACTTCCATCCCATAGTGCTGGTGTTTTATTGAATAACCCCAAGATTAAACCATTCCTATGGGACATAGAGGATCAAGAACCTATTCCAATGGTTGACAGGTGATATAGGTGACTACATCTTGTTGGCTGGATACTTCTATATTTCTAGCTCAATTCTACTTTAAAATTCAACAAGGACCTGCATATTTTCCTAAAAAAACCAAACATTGGTAGGCAGATTTTTGGTACTGACAAATCTACATATATTTTAAAAATAAACAAACAATAAGAAAACTCTAATTTGTTTTGTATGCATATGGTTTCCGCATTAATGCTGCATGGAAAACAAATTCCATTACACTCATACATGCCCTTGAATATTATTTTTTGTTCTTTAGCACTCACTTCAGACTTTATTAGGATTTTGGAGAAAAAAGAGAATGAAATCATGCAAGATTCAAGTAAAAAATATTCCGAATTACACTATTATGTTTTCACTGAAAACATAACTTGGCACAAGACAAGAAGGCAGAGTATGACATTAATGATATGCATGTGAGTAGAATCAATGCATCATGTTGTCATAAAACTGGCATTTTCATTTCTCACTCCCACAGATATAAAATAGCAGCATCCAATATGCTGTCAGGGTGCTGCATACCAGTGGTAAAATGCATTCAAACTTTCAGATGTGTAAAGCAGATGACTGTTTCAGAGTGTCTTAGGAATGCTCTAAAAGTAGCCAGAAACATTTCAACTACATTAGGTAAATTATGCCTGAAGAAAATACACTGATGTGTATTGATAAACAATACTAAGTAGAAAAGAAATCTGATTTTGCACTTGCTTTCCCTAGGCAAAGAATGAGATGCAAATGAAGAAAACCAGAAAGCCTTATACAGCTGTTACAAAACAGTTCACTTATTTCAGTTTCCCAACTGAAAGATAAAACATTGAACTATAAGGTGGAAATCTTGATCTTTAAGAACCACTATACTGCAGAAGTCAGAAACCTAACAAGCAAGTCTCAGTAGGTCATAATTACTTTTCATTTATTAGCAAAAGCTGTCTGATTTTTTCACTGGAGCAGAAAAAATGGTGTTGAGAAAATGGATGTAATTAAAAATGCAGAAAAGAAAAAAACAGAAAAACGGCCAGTTGAGTTTTACTTTTTAGCTCTTTGTTTTCTACATGAGGCAGGAAATAGTGATTCATATCTATTGCCCTAATGAACTTACAAAGTGAAGAAAATAGGCAATAAAATATATAAAGATGTCAAAAATTTCCTAAATGTCAATCAGCATCAACAATTTTATCTCAAAGATTTTTTTTTATATAGATGAAGACCCACTTATTAAAACTGAGCCATAGAGTTACCGTTCATCTTCGACCTCAGTCAATAGATTCGGAACATGCTAACGTAATTTATAGCATAAACTGTGGCCAAGTCCAGAGTTTGTGTGATGCTACAATTACATCATCCATAACTATATTATTATATTAGAACAAGTTCAGATTCCTTTTTCTTGGCATTCAGTGACCCAAATTACTCAGCCTTAACCTATGACTTTGACCTCGCCTTCTTCTATGTGCTAAGGACATGAGTTCAGCACTGCTCTAATTTCCTTCTGCCATTTTAGCTTCATGGTCTTTTTCCAGCTCCCACATTCATGGAATGTTTTCTGAATCCCTATTTAGAGACTTTATTCTCTCATCTTTCAAATTACTTCTAAAACCATTCTCCTAAAATTTTCCATTAAAGGAACAGTCTAATGCGCTTGACAATCAAAAATGTGTGCATGTCTGACAGCTAACTGCATAATCCTTTGTAAAAATTATAGCACATTTCCATCACTTTTTTATTTTCTTCTCTTTCTCTGTCACATCTGAGGTTAAACTATAACCTCTTCATGGTGGGGATCTCCCCATTAGCTGCTTCATTATTACTTTTCTCCACTCAGAAGCAAAACAGTTTGCTCATGACACTCCAATATTTAGTCATTCCGAAGTACAGAAAATAAGGACGATGACAAGATGTTAGGAGCTGAGAAGAGCACTATTTTCCTTACAAGGGAGACCTGAAAGTCTCAATCCTTAGACAATATAGTGGGGTGTAACTCTGACACCACACCTACAAACCCCAAAACAGTGTTTATCCATAAAATATAACTTTCAACTCCTGAAAACCACCAATAATTCACTCTTACTAAAAAGCCTCAAAATTAAAACTGATATTTTACAGTGAGAATTATGCTACGTAACATCACCATATGAACAAGGTATCTGATGAAAGATGAATGGATGAAATCCATCCATATTCAGGATTAAAAGAAAAGCGCTTCCCTGGAAACAATTTACCCCACCCAAAAACAGGTGCCTTAGAGAGGCAAAATGAATCACAGTCTGAAAGATTAATGTATTTTGAATATTTAATGTGTGATTTTCTTTATTATTAAAATGGGCTGTTTGATACCACAGGAATCAAGTAGAAAAAAATGAGACAACTGAGGTCCTGTTTGATACTACAGGAATCAAGTAGAAAATTGGAACTGTTTCAGAGTCCAAGTGTTTTATATCAAAGCAAAAAAACCCAACAACCAACAAAAGGGCAATATTCATATTCTAGTATGTATTTATGTAAGTTATCCTAAATCTTCACCTCTTCACAGAAGCATGTGATTTACTTTTTTAATAGAAAAGTTATGAGATTTTTCAAACAGTAAAATTAGACAGAAGGGTTAAGATACTCTATGTTTAATCAAACATTCTGAATATTTGAATTTTATAATAACTTTCATGTGGCATAAGAGCAGAAAAACAGAACTTAAACTATACCAGCAACCTTTTTTCATAGTCTTTAGGGGAATTCTAGAATGAATTTTGTTTGCTCTGGTCTGTTTATTCCATGCCACCTAATCTAATAAACTTTTGAACTTCAAAAGTCTTTAATTTTTTTTTAATTTTCCCCTACCCGTGAGTACTCTGAACCACAATTTTCTCCACTTTGCAACTACAATACTCAATTTCTAAAAAAAGTAGATCCCATTATTCAACATAGTAGATGAGGCAGGATACCATATGCAACTGGATCAGTTCATTATTCAGCTTATTTGTTGCTTGACTCAATTGTTTACTTTGTCCATTTATGGTTTTGTTTTAGAAATGCATTTATGGATGAAAATAAAATAATGTACACATTTTCCTAAATATTTAACTCTGATATTGTACTTTTGTGTAGACAATCATGGTATTTAAATCCTGGAGAAATCTGTTTTACAAAAATCATATTCTCTCTGCTTTATAAATGTAGCATAAGCAATACTTCTGAGCCAAACTCCTAATTTTTCAATATTTATTTTTTCTCTTTTTTGATGACTTCAGATGTTTAGTGTTTAGAATTTACTGTTACCTATGTGCAATATAATCATGCAACAACCTGTTTATTCTTCATATGTGCCATGTGCCAAAGGTGCAAAAGATGCATTTGATTTGCTGACATTTTTAATGAAAGATGAAATTATAAGAACTACTCTTTGCCAGACAAGCAAGAAGGCTTTGGTATTCCTTGAACCCCTGGCTCTGACTTAGGGTGGCTGAACTATAATTTATAGACATAGAAGTGTTTTATGTATCTGAGTGAGTAAATGAAAAGTCTAAGTTACACAGTATTTCCTATATTTTGTATAAACCTGTGGCACATGGATGCCATATGTGAACATCTCAATTACACATTTCTTTTTCAGAAGTGTTTCCTCTGAAGCAATGAAGAGACCCATGCCAACTACTGTCTTAGATGCCATAGAGAAATGGCATCGGTAGCACAGGGAATTAATTTTTGTCAGGCTTTGTTTCAATGAAAAGGAGATGAAAACAAATCTACAGCTTTTATGATCTGGAACAGAAACTCTTCCTGACTGGAATTTATAATGGGAGAAATGCTAGCCATTCATAAAGGGTGGCAGAGATCAAGAAGTATATGCCACACCTCCTGCAGGAGGCAACCCTAGGACATGCTATCAGGAGGGTAGAGAGTTTGAAATTTGAATTTCAAAGGAACTTCGAAAATTTTAAATCTTAAAACCCAAGCACAATCAGTGTGCTTCTGCCCTAAGTATGTTACAGACAGAAAATTCTTATTATTCCAAAAGTTAAAATGGCAATAAACTCTTACATATGCATAACCATCAAAATAAACACTTCAATCTCTGACTACTGTGAGGTATGCTATGATTACTGTACATACCAGGATAAGTAATTGCTTAACTCGTGATAAATTATGACATCAGAATTACATTTTAAAGTTAGAAATATCAATCCCTTTCAGAACGAATAACTATTTTTTATATTTTTTTTAGTTTTCTTTATCTCCACAACTTAAGCAGTTTGCCCTGCTTCTATGATAAAATCACAGAATCATAGAATGCTTTTGATTGGAAGCATCCTTAGAGCTCATCTTGTTCCAACCTCCCTGACAGGGGCAGGGACACCTTCCACTAGACCAGGTTGCTCAAAGCCCCATCCAGCCTGGCCTTGAACACTTTGAGGGATGAATAAGCCACAGGTTCTCTGGGCAACCTGAGCCAGCTCCTCACCACCCTCACAGGAAAGGACTTCTTCCTTATATCTAGTCTAAATTTACCCTCTTTTAATTTAAAGCCATTCCCCCTTGTCCTATCCCTACAGGCCCTTGTCAAAAATCCCTCCCAGCTTTCTTGTAGGTCCCCTTTAGGCACTGGAAGGCTGCTCTAAGGTCTCTCTGGAGCCTTCTCTTCTCCAGGCTGATCAAGTCCAACTCTCTTAACCTGTCTTCATTGGAGAGGTGCTCCAGCCTTCTTATGTTTGGGGCCCCAGAGCTGGACACAGTACTCCAGGTGTGATCTATGAGAGCAGAGTAGACAGGGAGAATCACCTCCCTCAACCTTCTGGCCACCTTTTGATGCAGCACAGGAGCAAAGCATCACAGAAGAAGGCTTGTCTTCCACTTCTCTTTTCTCTGTTATTTTCAGTTCTTTTGAATGTCTGGTTAAAATGTCTGGGTTTGACAGATGCCTCAACCTCTGCTGCAGAATTTTACATTGTTTAGGTAACAGTCTGAAGTCAATGACAGCAAATCCAAATCATGTTCCATTTTCAAAATGTTTTCTCATTCCTACCATTACTGCTTTCTGCCAGCTTGTATGCTTCAGCACACTGATCACTGTTTTAGCAAAGTGCTATAATTTCGTACATTGTACTTTTGGAAATCATGTTAATCAGCACTTGGCCCAAGAATAACTGAGTCAGATGGGAAGTGGAAAGAAAATCAACTGAAAATTGCATGCTGGGTGGCTATTTACATGATCCTTAAAAAATTCAGATGGGTTATATACCACTCTTTTTTCTGAAGTTTATAGGAGATATCATGTGATCTTACATTGCAGTAAATGGCACTATATTGGTAAAAAAAGTGACTGGGTCTTTAAGGAAAACATTGAACATTCTTCTATTTCGTTTTCAGCACACTAATAACGTTTTTGAGTTTTAAAATATTTTTAGTGCTTATTAGAAAATCATTCTTGAATTCCTTCTATAAAATTTCACTTCAACACTTCTTCGGGGAAAAAAAATCAAAATAACAATAAAATTAAACCAAATTATTAAAAGAACCAAAACCAAATAAATTACTTCAAGGCCGACAAATGCCACCTGGAATAGATGATTCCTTCCCACTGGAACTATGCTATTCTAAAATTAATATAGATAATGTAAAAGTCAATAGAAATAGCACTCAATGTAACAGAGACAAGGCATTTTCTCTAATACAACTTAAATAAAACAGAGGCTATCAAACTGTTTTTGTTTTAAATGTATTTTTCATATTATCATAAACTGTCCAGCATTAAGGTTCATGTATAGTGCTAATCCAGTGAGCAACCTGTGGGTTTGTTTTTTTTCAGATTCAGAGATTTTCACTATGGAACCTAAATGCTTGTTTCTTCAGCCTGTCTTTAACCTGATGTATTTTTCTTTTACTAGAGTGCTTCTCCTCGCTGGGAGGTCAGCACAAATTCAGGCAAAGGCCTATTGAACTCAAGTCTTGGAATCCTAACTTGAAAGGGGTCCTGCAGCATTCTACATGCTCAAGCAATGAGTGTGTAAGGGCTGCACAGTAACAGCTTCCAGGTTGGGAATTAATCTTTTCTGTTTTAATAAATTCAGTTTTGGCTAGCTTTTCCATCTTCTTTTCCTAATGAGAGTTGTGGGCTGAAGAGGAAATGTCACACTCAGGCTAGCCATGAAGGCAAGTAGTTCTTCACTTTATCAGCAGTAATCAGACATTCAGTGTGCCTGCAAGGACAGTTTAGTAATGTCTATGTGATTGCTGTTGAAACTATAAGGGAAGATGAAAGGACTATAAAAATGATAAGATAATTCTTTATGGTGACATAAAAAAACATGAGAAGTTTTCACTGAAGTTAGATTTTGGATAGGACAAAATGACAGTTGTTGAAAATTGCCCTTGTCAAAGAGTCAAAATAGCAATCAGTTTGAAGCTCATCTTAAAAAGTGTTCAGGAAAGGAATGTGTCCTGGTTTCAGCTGTAACAGTTATTTTTTTGCTTCCCAGTAGCTGGCGCAGTGCTGTGTTTCGGCTTTAGTCTGAGAGCACACCGATGTTTTAGTTGCTGCTAAGTAGTGCTCATCCTGATCAAGGACTTCTCAGTCTCACATGCTCTGCTAGTGAGGGGGGTGAGGGAAGCCATGAGAAAGCAGACAGGTCACCTGACCCAAAGTAGCTAAAGGTGTATTCCATACTACAGCACGTCATGCCCTGTATATAAACTGGAGAGGGAGTGTTACCTGCAAGGCCCAGATTCCTGCTCAGGTTGGGCTGATGACCTGGTTTAAGCCCGGTCGGCAACCCAGAGCCATGCCGCTGCTTGCTCACTACCCCCTCTTCCTCCCCCCGCTCCCGGAGGGATGGGGAGGAGAATAGAAAGAATGAAAGCTGAAGCTGGATAGATCGGATACATCATCTCTCAATTGTTTTAACTCCTGAAACAGTTTTTCCACAGCTGAAATGATGGAAGGGGTGAGATTGTCTTTGAACTCTCGGAGTTGATGAATCATTTCATCCACTGTTGTTGGTGCTATGACATTCCAGGTTATTGGTGCCAATGAGTGGGCATATGATAACGGTGCATTCCGTGTAAATTTCCGCCATGTGGGTCGTGTACATTCGACTTCATCTGGATCTATGGGTCCATTCCTGGCATCCGGCCTGTGATAGATCATCTCTACAATGGCTGATTCCCTCAGAGACTGGATGCCTTTGTCTAGAGTAGTCCACTTGGCCGAACGACTCATAGCATTGCCCTTGTACAGAAACCTTTATTTCACAGCTGCCAAGAGCCACCTCCAAAGGCTGAGGAACTGTTTCTCTTTTGCAATTGCTTTGTCAATTCCCCCTTCCCTAGCAAGTGATCCCAGCTGCTTGGCTTCCCTACCTTCTAGTTCGTGACCGTT
>JANHGB010012536.1:15458-33540 GCA_026283785.1 Coracopsis vasa | reverse complement strand
GCAACCTCATCTAGTGGAAGGGGACTGGAACTGGATGAGCTTTAAGTTCCCTTCCATCTCTAACCATTCTAGGATTCTATGACTGAAAGGATATCTGAATTAGTCTCCAATAATCTGTATATCACGTAAGGTTTACGCCTATTTTCATCTCCCATTCATTCCTTGAATAGGGTCACCTCCTCCATCTTTTTATAACCCTGACAATTAAGGAGAAGCACGACCCCAATGCAGCCACAGAGCCTGGCTGATGCCCAAGACACCTACCTCTGCCCCCTCATCTGCCAGAGCAGCGCTCAGGCGGGTGCTCTGCAGCAGCTCAAAGAGGTCAGTGCTGGATTTTCTCTTCTCCTCGGACACAGGGCTGCCTGCAACCTGCGCATCCAGGTGGGTGACTGTCGCCTCTGTGGGTGACACCTTCTGTGATGCCCACGGCCAGTCCTCTCCCAGTGGCTTAACTGAAGAGTTCCTGCTTTTCATGGACATCACAGACCTGGAGAAGCTCTTGGGGGAGCAGCTCGAGAACACTTGAGTACTCACATAAGTTGTTTCTTCTTCTGTAACAGTCTCCACCTCCAGCATGTCAGGCACAGACACACTGAGGCGTCGGTCCAAGGAGCGAACCTTCCTCTCCACCATCTTACTAGACCTCTTCTTTGTCTTCTTCACGCTTAGGTTTCGCAGGAATGGTCTGGTTTTCTGTTTCAGGGATCCCCAGACAGATGGTTTATCCAAGTCCATTGCTGCAAGGGGAAGCTCAGCAACGCGTGGTTCTGAGTTGCCAGTTGGGCTTAAACCACGACACTCCTGCACGGAACAGCTTCAACAATTCCCAGAGGGGCTAAAAGGAACGTAGGATGAAAGCAAGTCAATCATAAAAGTGAACAGCTGCTAAAGATTATGATTCATGTTGTCTCATCTTGAAACTTTCAGTCATTTTTCTAAACAGTTACAACAAAGCATACAGCATTAGTAAGTGCTTCCAAATACAATCTCTATCTGGTGGGTAGGCTTGATTATCTAGGTGGAAAACAGCCGGAACAAGTATTTAATCCTACACTAAAATGCAACGTCTGCCCACTGCTTTATGATTGCTAATAGGAAATGTTATATTCCTTCTTCTGCCAAGTCCCAGTTAGAGAAAGTTTTGAGATTTATCCAATTTAAAACTGTTTCTGTACAAAACTTACCGGTGGGAGTGAAATCACGATAATGCTAGCACATGAAAAATGCTGTCAGAGCTAGCAGTGTAATTCCTGCTAGTGTTTTTCTAGCCTGTGTAGGGGATTGGGGGCTATTTCCTAGGCTACATGGATTCTTACACGATGTGTTAGTGGACAAGCATGACAAAATCAGCTCCACAAACTAAGTGGCTGAGACTGAAGAGGACACATAGGGCATGAGAAATCCCAGCTGAGACCCCAAAACACTCCCTTTTGTTAACCCACTGCTAGTGAAAGTTGCCACAGCAGAATTAATCTTCCTCATAAAGAAGGCAAATGAGAGAATATGAGGAGAAAAATTGATGAGTCACAGATTTTGAAACCTCTTGGTGGACTCGCCTTTTGTTGGTTCATACTGAGCATTTTTACAGTAAAGAGGGACAACAAGAGCCAAAACAAAATCACCTACTGTATCTGCATTGTAATGGAGCAGTCAAATGGACACCTCTGTGCACAGGAGTATCCTCACGGACAGCGTCTTTTGCAGTTAACTGAGCAACCATCCTTATTCTGTGGAGCAGAGAGAGTCAAATCATTACCAAAACTCATTGAGAAAAAAAGCTGATGGAACCTGCAGATTTACTCCTTTACAACCCCAAAGACATGCATATGGTGGTTAGAGTATACACCTGTGGCCTTAGAAATGCATACCCATTAACTACACGACTGCTGCTTACAAAACTCACAGTGTATTTACATTCTAGCATTTGCATCATTGACCAAAAATGACTTATCCCACTGTTTTCACGATCACTAGAGAAAACATCAGAACAGGCAACAGAAATACATCTGCTCAATGAATCCAGAGAAAGAAATCACTGTCTGCTTTCAAAGAAATCTCTTACATTAATTAATCTGAATGATACTTATTTAAATAATTTTATGACTAACCCCACTATACTTGCAGAGTGTTCAGGCATCTACAAAAACTGTTTTAACTGTATTACTACGTAATTAAAGCTGCAAAGTCTTCCCCCTATTTATATTGATATATGAGTAATAACAGCATCATTATACTCCATATAAAACTAATAGGCCCTAATGGTATTACATGCATTCACAAAGCAGTAACAGATTTTGCCCAAATAAGAAGGAGTGCTAGCGTAGATATATCAGCTTAACACAGTATCTTCACCTCTAATCTCCAGAATGCAGTCCCAGTATCAAAGAGCATGTGCACAAACTGAAATTGGGTTTTTTTGCCTCACATCATCACTAAGAAGCAAAAGCAATTTTCTGAACCTCACAGAGAGAGAAAGAAAGGCATGATGGGGCTTTCTTTTCTTGCTGTGAAAGTACAAGCTTAATCAGACTTACAGAGTGAAGTACGAGATGATCAGACTTACAGAGGGGGAGAAAACAGATAAATGTCATCCCTACCACATTTGACTGGAGGAGATGCAGGGATGCCCGTGTTGGAGCAGCTCGCAATACCTGCACAAGCTCAGCAGAGACATGGCTGAATTTGCTCTCACCTGCCTGTGGCTTTCACTTAGGCTTTTCCCTCTTTAAACAAAAGCTTGACAAGGCAGCCACAGGCTTCCTTGGAAGTATTGCATCACATGGCAATAACAGAAATTACAAGGCTAAACACATTTGCACAAAACATTATAAAACACACTGTTGGGACTCATTTAAACAACTCATCTCCTGCCAGTGTTCTCCGCTTTGCTCGCCTACATGCATAGAAACACACTGAAGTGAAGACATTGTAAATAAAGGCAGGGCAGCGCTCAGCATCCACTTCCCTAGGCTCTTACTGCTTCCTATTCCCTTCCTGTTATTCTCTACCTGTCTCATTTTGACAACCCACTGCTGGTTTTATTTTGTTTACTTCGAGATTTTGTTTCCTACCAGTGGGCTTATTCCTGTAGGATTTTCCAGTTACTTATCCCAAGCTGAATGTTTTTCCCAGTTTCATTCCCTCTGCTGCTGAATAGAAATGGCTATGCAGCAAGGATGGTGCAGGGGACCGTATTGTATATCTAAGACCCATTTGCATTGAACCCAGAATAGCAGAGGATGACTCCAGCTACCTAGCAGCTCCCACATTGGGAAAACACAGAGGTGATATTTACTTCATAAGCAGCAGCAGATTGCCTGAACTGAGGCCACAGAAAAGGCAAGCTCATTCCTGAATTGCCAAGGAGTTTGGCCATACTCCACCTTATACCCACACTCTTGCTGCAGGAGTAAATATTGTATTTACAAGTTAATCCAAATGATGGTTATAATACACAAATAATAGTACACAATCTGTTCTAATCTGAGAAAAGAGTGAATACAGTCTGAAGGGCAAATGCATCAGCCATCCATAGAGTGACATTCATGGCACTTCACCAGTTCAAGCAGAAAAAAAACATCACCACCATGACCAGAGACCTATTCCCCAAAGAGATCACCTGAAGATCAGGGATGGGACCACCCTCCTTCCCCAGTGCAGTGCTGCAGCCAGGGGTGCCAGGCTTCATGGATACCCCCATGCTACACCAGAACATATTCACACACACAACTGATCTTTCTTCCTACATCATTTTTTCCTCTACTTTTCCATACTGAACATCATCAATAGAAACACATAATTTTAAAGAAGTTCTCCCTTGCTTGTAAAAAGTATGCTCTCAGTACCAACATGTTGCTCACATATTCCTTATCCTCCACAGGCCAGAAGTTTTCCTTCTTCCTTCCACAGCCTCAGAAGTTTGGTGCCAACCATATTGCCAAATATTCCCTAAGCAACCAGAGGGGAAAGCGCACTTGGCCAAATTCTTGGTCTAAGTTTGGCCTCTCTATTCTTTCCCCACATCAATGGCACATTGTACCAAAAATCTGCAAGCAGTAATCAAAGAGAAACGTTTCCTGTTATCAACCTTAACTTTGTTGTTTTTAATTTCATTGAATGACTTCTTATGTAAGGAAAGGAAAAGTTCTTTCCAGCCTATCTTCTTCAGCCTTCTCTTTAATATACTGCTACATCTCAAATGCTCAGAAGAATTCATATAGTTTAATCTCTTCTTTCAGGAAGACCACTTCTGATTGCACTTGTCATTTTTATTGTATGCTTTTCTTTTGCTGTTTCGTCCTCTTTTGGGGGCAAGAAGTAAAGCATTAGCGATGGAAAAGGTGGTCACAGCTCATGTCCGACTGATACAACAAATATATCTAGCAATTTATCCTCCTTTAAGTATATTCTAATTATGGCCCTTGGGACTTTTTTTATGTGCTTTGGTTTCTATCACTCTAAGTCTTTACGCTCCCCCTTAAGCTGTTATAATATTTAGAGCTAAGTGATTTTTTTAGATGTTATAACAGGTGGCTACAAGAGATATTTCAAACACCACTGAAAGCCTAGAGAAATCATTCTGTAATTCTACTTCACTTACTGTCTTGTCAGGAAGCCAGAAAAGCCACAAGTGAGAACTACTACAAGATACTCTGAAAACATTATGAAAGTACCCAATGTAACTAAACTAGCAAACAAAACCAAATCGATTTACATAATGGAAATTAGGGAATATGTTGTCTTTCTTCACTAAGTAACCATTCCCTGCGCGCCCAGCAGTGCACGATGCTCACTGAAGCACCCTGAAACTCTCCCTGCTTTTAAGAATCATCCTCCAAAGCCAGTAAGAAGATAAAAATGAAACTGAGAATACCACCACCCCTACTACAACCTTCATTAAGTCTAGTAATTATTGTACTCAATTTGCTTATCTAATCAAGGTGAAAACATTGGGTCAGTTCACATGCCACCCATCTTTGCAATGCCTCATTCATGTTTTCAGCTACAACTAAAAAGTAGCCAACACTTAAATCCATTGTAGCCGAATTTACTAATGGGCATTAGAGGCTGTTAGGAAGATGCTCCTCACTTGCATGCATCAGCACAGGTTCAAACTGGAAGGAGCTAATGAAAATTCCCTCATTGCAAAACCTTTATTGATTCTGGCTGGTCTGGCATAGGATATTCATCCCAATCTCTGCCTGCCTGGCACAGATTCACTTAAGCTGAAGATTTAACACATGAAATATTGTACAAGCCACAAACAAGGCTAATTACTCTTCTGCTATGCAGCACAGTATTCGGCTATTGAAAAGTCTAATAAGAGTATAATCCTTTTGATTTATAATTTCTGAATTCAGTGTGCTGAAAAACACTGACATCAAGAAAAAGATAAGGGAGTGGGGAGAAAGGAGGGGTATCCTCTTTTCGCACCCTTCTATCAACTTTTTGCCATAAATTCCATCATCTGGCTCCAGGAGTCATAAATCAAATCATTCTTCATATCAGGAAAATAACTCTCAGCTGAGTAACAACTGTATGTGCTGGGTGGTTATTTCTGTAACAGATGATACTAAATTCTGCAGGTTTTTCTCATCCCTGTGTCTAGAACACAGTCAAACATTACTAATGAGTATAATTACTTTAGAAAAAGAAGCCTACATTTCCTTCTTTGCGATAGCTTATGATATCTGGAAATACAGTAGCTTTATGATAAGCATCAACAGCCACAGCGATAAGAAAATACCATCCAAATAAAGTAACCCTTTGTTCAGAGTTACTATTTTATCCTGGAGGATTCCAAACCCAGCACCAACCACACGCATATATGATATTTAAAACATTTAAAAGAAAAGAGACTACTTTACCAGGAGCAGGATGTTCCTTGGATTATCAGCACCTTCAAGTGTTGCAGAAGAAAGTCCAAAACGAAAGGCTGACCTAGGTGGGCCTGAAGCCATTCCTCTCTAGGTCTGATCACAGAAGCTAACAAGGACACTGAATTAGATACATACATCACAATATTGAGAAACTAAGAGCTTTTCTTCTTGCAGCTGAGTCTTACAGCATATGGTAAATACCTGAACTTCAATTTGATAAGGCACCAGAAAAAGTCTGATTTCAATCTGATGCTGCATAGGCTAATTACCCTGGGGAAATCAGCGTTACAATTATTTTTAGTACTAGTAAGCATCAAAGGGAGCACACTGCTGAAGTGTAGCTAAAGTCTTCATTGCATCAGTAACTTGCTGCAAAAGCAGGGTTATGTCTTGGCCAGCTTCCACATCTTGCCGTTGTGTTTGAGCTCAAGCTTCCCTGTAGGGCTTCAAATGATGTCAGTGAGTTGAATACAGATCCTGCTTTTATGCTGCCCTATTGTTACAGACTCTTTTGCAAAGTGCAGTAAGATGCTAAACTTAAATATAAAGTAAAAACTTGACCTGTTGCTGTCAGCCAAATTAGTACAACTGCTTCATAACAGACAATTTTATATGCTTCAATGGAAATAAGTAGGCCCAAATAAAGCAGCTTTATTTTCTTGATGCAAACTGAAAGAAACCTACAGTCCTTGCAGAAGATCACTAATACTATCCAGGGTAAATAAAAGCTTAAGAAAAGCCTGCTTATTACATGCAGATAACACAAGCATCTTAAGACAGACTGTTTTTTTGCTGGGGTTTTTTAAGGGTTTGGGTTTGTTGTTTTGGGGCAGGGAGGTGGTTAAAAGACCCCTTGGTTATGAGGCTCTGGGCTTTTAGATCCCACACTTGTTTTCTCATTTTTAAATGTGATGAGCTCCACCTTTCACAAACACACAAAATGGGCACATCTTCCTCCACTTATCACACAAGAGAAGCACAGAGATGCTCAAACTCCTTAGAGACTCTTTTGCACAATCTGGAGAGCTTTTTTCTCAAGGTTTATGAGCAGACAGTAACTGTGAGAAGCAACAGAACGATCAGCTGCTGCAAGCATCTTAAAATAGCATCTGATAGTGAAAGTTACCGAAAAAAGCCAACCAACCCTGCACCTGCCTCCAGCTTATAAAAGTGTTGCTTTTGTTTTGTTCCTATCTGTTCTAAACCAAAAGAAAAATGATGAGTATGGGGGAAATGGAGGAGGAAGTGTTTGGGTGTATCTTTACAAAAGATATTTCACAAGTTTCTTCCACTCTTTCAGCTTCTTTCAAAATACTGTAGCTTGCAGTCATACCTCTGCAAGCCAGAAGGCCCCTTCAATCTTTTCAATCCAACTCATGGCACTGTACCAAGCTGGTACAATTAAATGTGATCTTCACAGCGCAAACACACCTTCTGAGCATCAAACCTCTCTGGGGACATCTGTGCATGAAGATCTGCTTCCTGCAGCGCTGTACCACAGGGGATGAGGTTCACGTCAAACCAGACTCCAAGAAAGATCGTGGAGTGACAGATCCTGCCCCTGGAAGGCACAGTGCCATGTGCTGAGATCATGCTAACAATCAGGATGTTTCTTTACCATTGGCTAGATTTGGTTTATAACTTGCCTAATTGCTATCAATTCAGGTGATCCCTGGGAAAGGCAGTACCTAGAGCAGAGCACCTCCAGGAGCAAGGGAAGAGGAAAGGCAGATGAGCAGATATGGGAAGGAGAGTTGTAGGTACAAGCAGAGTAAGAGTGGGATAACGAAAGCTCTAAAATAAATAGAGAAATGAGAGATTTAGCAGGGCTCACATGAGGAGCAACACAAGCCAGGGAGAAATGGGGACAAAGTGTTGCAGGAGCTGGTGCCCATCAAGAGGAGCTCCAGTGGAGCCCTGCAGCCTCCTTCCTCCTCACTCTCTCCTTCAAGCCTGTGTTCATCTCTTTTATAACAAAAGGTATATTTTTATAACAAGAGGTGCACAGAAATAGACCATCCCTTTTCATAACTCTCAGGGAAAACAAACCTAGGAAGGAAACTGGAGACTCATTTCCACTGGAGGCCAACTCAGTGCCTTTTACTAGCACTTAAGTCACATATTTAAATAAAATAAGTTAATGTTTATTATGCAAATTACTTGAGTGTGAGCCAGCAATGCTCTCTAAATAGCTACTATTACTGTCACACTACTTAACAAAACTCAGTGACTATATAGGAAAGATCTATTAAAAGCTCTGCATGGTTCTTTATCTAACAACAATTTACCAAAGTGGCCTAAACAGAACATTTTTGATCCACAGAAATGGCCCGATGAAACTACAACAGGACAAAAGCTTGTGCTAAGCAGGCTGATGCAGTTTGCCCTCTTTCCTTCCTTACTAGAGTACATTCCTCTTCCCAACAGCAATGTGGCACGTGCCAGGGCCAGAGATCACAGTCAAAGTTGGATACACAGGAGAGCTGAGATTACTCTGAATCTGTACTGACCTGTGTGATTAAATGTCTTTTCACGTTTAACATCTCAGCACGGTTTGGGTATCTCTGTAGAAAAAAATGAACCATTGCTTTTACAGTCTCCTAATCCACAAAGGCAGGAGACTGAAGGCAACTGCCCTTAAAGAAAATAGAGGTTTGGTGTGTTGTAGAGTATCACTGAATGAGAGAATTGCACCAGTAATAATCATCATTTTCTGCAAGAACCACAAATTACCTTACAGAAAATCACTGCACTTGGATATCTGGGGTTGTGCATCACCACTGAGAAAGCTGAAAGGGAGACTGGAAAACCCACATATGAATAAAGCCCTTTGGAAGCTCTTGGTGAAGCCAAATGTTAGAGGGTTTCAGTGCCATCTCCTCACTATCACACACATCATCAGCACAACTAACTTGCACCCAATTAACAGCACAGAGACCACAACCACAAGTGAAGTGGAAAGCCTGTGAGAAGCACAGGGGAGTTTAATTGAAGAATAAAACAACTATTTAGCCTTCAAAGCAGTCATCAGATCCTCAGCCTCAGAAGACACTTATTCATAGCCACAATGAATCTGTGTCTGACTTCCACGCTGTAACTGGCAAACAAGTGTTTATTTGTGGAGAAACAACAAAAACCCCTCATTGTCACTGGTGTTTTTCTAGGGATGTATTGCTGGAAGACACACAGTATTTCTTCAATCTCTAAGAAATGACTATGTGCAGAACTATTGCATACTTGCACCCATGTTACAAGCACAATAACTTAAAAGACAAAGCTCCCCCACATAATTCTATTTCAAAATACATGAACATTTTAGTGGACTTCATGGATCCTCAGCTACTCTAAATCCAGTTACAAAGTTACTCTAAATCCTGCTACAGTAAAGGCAATTTTAAGAGGGATTTTAACCTTCAGTAATACCTATGCTTTTACAGATGACAGTAGCTTAGATAATAAGACTAAGCCACACACTATATGGCAAACTTCATAAAGTTAAGCAGCAAAACACCTAGTCTCATAATAAACAACATCAAAAAGATACATACAAACTAGTCACTAACACCAAGAAAGCATCTCTCGCTTAAGCCTGACCTCTGGGTAAAAAAAATGCAATAACTTCCATTAGCAAGATTGTTCTACACAGAAAAGCAACCAATGCATCAAGACACCCTTCTCCTGCACTAAAGGAGCTTCATCCTCCTTATTCATAGCTGTGATTCTGGTGAAAAAACTGAATCCTGGACAATAACTTAGTATTTTAACTATGAAGAAGCCAATGCATGCAACTGAAAACACACTGCTCCCCTGAACTCATGACAGTAAAATGTTCAGCACATGAATGGCAGCATAAACCTGAAGACTCCTTTAAACTTTTCTCTTTCCCAGTTGGAGAGACTAAAATTTATGCCAGCACACATCTCTAAATGGCAGTCATTTGTCACAGTACAGAACCAGTTTTGAGGTTTCTCTTTTCATACACCATTTGAGTTTTCAGCCTCCTGGCACTAGAAATACTCACCTTGTCTCTGAGTTCTGTTAGAACATTATTTTCCCATTGACAAGAGCAGATAAAGCTGGCAAATTGAACTCATGCTCATTGGCAATTACACTTTGGCACTTTCTGAGTCTTAACACTGGGTGTTTGGTTTGCTAAAGCTGAAGCCCCCACATATTGACATCATTTAAAGAAAACCACTAACTATTAAGCCAGTAACTAATTTAAGTTTGAATAAAATGGCCAAAAATTAAAATATAAGAATTTGCTACAATATATTAAGTGAGCTGTTCTGGATTTTACCTGCAGAAGTTCAGAGAACCTCACCTCTATAATAAAGCCTGGTTTTGTTAATTTTGGTGCATTCCTGGAAGTGGTGTAAACAGAAAAGCTCCCCAAACTAGAAACACTGGCATAGATCAGCTAGTATGATGCTTCTTACTTGTGCTTGTGTGTAATTCAAAATTCACTTTCATTTCTTCTAAGATATTTGATTTATATGGTAAACATTCTCTATAGCTTTCATTTTGCATACCTTTGTCCTCACTGTAGTTACAGGCAACTTTTATGTAGGAATTAGGCTCATTGGCATTACATTGGTGTTCCTGTCACTTATTTCCTCCGATGTTTTCTGTTTCTAATCCAGAATTTTCCAAAATATTCTGTCCTCTCTGGGCCTCAGTAAGGGCTTCTTTGATATAATACTGTTCTAACCGCATGCCCTATCAGTGACTGTCAGAGATCAGGCCCCAGGGACATGGACCTTTGATCTCACCCAGTATGACCATCATCACATCGCATAAAACAGTTGCTGTAGCTGTTGGCCTGAAGTCAGGGCTAACGGGGGATACCATACAGCAGTGTTTGATGCCTGTCTCACTTCTCCACCCGCAGCACAACGCATCACTCATTTACACACCCCTTAATGCATTTTGGAAGAAGAGGGACAAAGGAAGTACCCCACACTTTCAGGAACACTTATGGACCAGTGATCCTGGCAGAACTTGCATGCAACCTTAAGAGCATTATTCATTCCCACTGCACACCATCAAATGATGGGGTGTTCACCTTTTGTGTTAAGGTTTGGGTGTCTCATGCCAACAGAGAAGTATTTTTAACAGAATTAAAGAGATTCTCCATTTAGAGCCTGAGTTTGCTGGATTTTATCCCATTTCAGTTGCATCAGACTCAAGAACACACATCCTAGCTCCAAACAGAGCTAGTGGAAGCTTCATGCTACATCCAGGTGGTGGACCCAAGATGTTAACATCTGTCAAAATCAAACTGTTTTATTGGGGAAAACTGCACACACATTACAGAGTCCTTAAAAACCACTGTAATCCTGATTCATCGAGGGTAAATATCCCGTAAGTAGGGTGGGGTAAAGTGTGGCAAACTTTAAATACCTTCCCTTAAGCATATCTATCTCCCTGCTCATGCTGCCCAACTACAGTGGCTGCTCACGTACACTGCTACTCACAGTGAGGTTTCTTGGTTTTAATCCTCTTTTCCTCCATACAAAGCTCCAGGCAAGACAGTTTAGAACAGCTCAAACTGACCACTATGCTTATCATTATCATGCCCCATTCACATATTCTCAAACATTAATGCCTAAATTATGACCAAGTGGTCATAGCCCATAATTAACAAACAAAAGGTAGAGTTTATTAATTGTGGATGTTAAGTTCTGGTGAATACTAACTAAAAGGCATTTTAATTCAGCTATCATAACTATAGAATCATAGAATGGCTTGGGTTGGAAAGAACCTTAAGATCATCTAGCTCCAATCCCCCCTGCCATGGGCAGGGATGGCTCATGATAGACCATGTCACCTAAGACTCTGGTTTAATTCATGGATTAAAACCACATGGAGCTCAGATCAAAACTTTTGCAAGGTGTCAATAAAAGCCTTTAAAGATGTAGTAATATTTAGCAATGTTTTTGAATGGATTTAAGAGCTATCCACGCTCCAGTTACCTATGTCTAGCAAATACGGCCAAGTGTCCTAAAACAAAGTGCTTGCAGCCAGCTAAATAGGTTTGGAGGTTTCCTGATTTAAGCAACTTTTACACCTACGTAGATAAATGCTTGATCTTTTTCAGCTTTTATTTGCTCAGTATTAAAGGCCAGACAGTATTACTTAGCAAAAAAACCTATGAGGTAACCAGGGTCGTACGGTTGATTTTAGGAACCAGAAAACTTCCTGAACTGCAGGAAACAGGCTGCATTCAAAATGCAAATGTCTTCCCCTAGCTTGTAATGACATTTGTGTCCTTAATCATAGATTTACAAACTTGCACAAAATTCAGTCACTTATACATTAAAAAAATGGTACTATCACCATCACCACTATCTGAATTTAAGTGGGGGGCACCCATTATAACCACAAACAATCCCAAATAAAAGGATTTCTACAGAATCCTCTAAAAAATGTAACTGGAATTAGATGTTTGCACTCAAACAGAAAAACAAGACAAAACAAAACTCTACAGTTAATTGTTTCCAAGTACAAGAAACTGGGAACAAAGCCTGCTATTGAATGAGCATTAATTATTTGCCATTTGATTCTGCAGATGTTTCCCATGAGGGAAGACAGCAAAAAAACATTCCACTTGAAACCCAGGGAAGCAGCGACAAGGAGCTGAATTATGTTACTGCATTCATGTGGATATTTTTAATTTAAATTGTCAAAACCATTAGGTTTCATAGAAATCTGTTTCAAGGGGAACTTGTACCCAATAAAATTTCAAAGAACTAAGCTCCACAATCCCTTCTCACTTAAACCCAAATGCTTTAACAATAATTCACAGCCATGATAATATGATCTAAGAGAGTCTACCCCGTCCTTGCTGACAGCTCCAGATCACTGCCACCTTCACATCAATAGCAACAAATACAAATATATTAGCACGGCCACCTCATTTGCATCCATCTACATTAAGAGATTATCAAACAATATAGATTATATAGACCCTGTTCTGGTTAAAACTTTCTTCTAGAGCAGGGCTTATCTATTTAGTAGCAAAGAATGAAAACACACACCCACAAATCCTGAAAAGACAGAGCTGCTTCTGCGTCTTAATTTATGGTATCACATGGAGCTGGAAATATTTCCTTTCCAAATCAGCTCTTATCTCTGATCTTAAGAGAGCAAAGCCATACAATTCCAAGAATTTCGAAAACAATGAAGTCTGACCAAACCTAAAGTTTCCAGTAAAACAAAATTTACTTTTACAAATGTAGCTCCTAGGAATGGGCAACAGGAAGAAATGTCAAGGGTACAAGTACTTTCCAGAAAGGAAGGATATGAATAAGATATTCCTTTTTTTTTCCCCCATCCCAAAAGGCAAACAAAACAAAGATCTCAAAACCCACATTGCTTGTATTTTAGCAATTTGTTTTTGTGGGAAAGTGCAAACAAGCTAGTGAAGGAGCATCTGTGTAAATACATAAGAAACAGGCATCCACCACAGCAGGCAGAAAAGTCACCCTGTAGGTCACTTAGCTCCAACTCTTACCATACATCAACCATAAACCAGAAGCAAACAATCAAGCTAACTAGTTTTAGCTAAGGACCACAAGAGAGTGCTACCCAGAGGCTCTCCTCTGCATCTTGTGCATCCTACATATCCATACAAGGAACCTCTCTGGTCTTCTCTAGACACCTACACAACCAAACTCAAAACATTCCAACTCCAATTCCACAAGCAGCATTGAAGGCTCTAAGCTCAAGGGTCCTTACACAAGCAGCAGCTGAAGTCAATGGGAAAGCGAGGATACACACAACTCATCACCATCAGCCCTGATGCAGGTTTAACAGGAGGTGGTGTAAGCATCAAAACCTAAGGTTAAAACAATGCCTAGAGGTCGGCAGATTGCTTATGTGAAGCTAACAAAAAAGAAATAAACTTCCTTAAAAAAAAGCAGCATACATTTATGAAAACAGAAATCAAACACAAAATCTTAACATCCTCCAGATTTTCACACAATAATCCAATTATTTCACCAGTGATAAAGTAACAAAAGCTTTGCAGCAGCTGTGTAGCCTTGAAATATGTCAGCTCAATCTGTCCTTTTAACAGATGGTTACAAATAATCAGTTAATCAAAACTTAAGGAAACAGAGTGCTGAGCACATTATTTACTGTAGGTTTTCCCCTAAGCGTGAAAATTGAAGTTATGCCTAATATTGATCCGCATAGAACTGTTCTGGACAAAGCAGTAGTCCCCTGAGAAAAACTCATCCAAATTTTCATCACATATATCATGTAATTGGACTACATCACTCCAAATAGTGATTTAGCCTATTAAGCTGCTTCTCACTCTGACCAAAAGCAGATGCTAGAAGAATATAAAGTCAGGAAATTATCATGATTCTGCCTACAAAATAATCTCCCAGCTTCCAGGAATTGGGATTTAGGGATTACTTCACTAGAAATTGTACTTTCATCTTCATGATTAACAGTCCTAGCATACCTTTTCTCTATTAATTTGCCTATCAACTTTTAAAATTCATAAGCAACAGAAAGATACTGCAGTAGTGAGTTCCACAGACAAATTGTGCTTCTGTGAAATAGTTTATCCTTTTACTGATTAGTACCTTATTAAAAAAATCATTTACTTTTGCTCATTTATTCTCACCTCTTTAAAATTTGGAGTTATTTGAAATTATGAATAATGGTTCTATATTTACCCCGTATCACTCAGATTTTGCCTACTTCTGCCTTATCCTCTCTAATAATTCCTCTTATTTGAAAATCACAGATCACTCAAGGAGCCTGGTTACTGCTTTACCATCTGAACAACTGAACTGCCACACAAAGCAGGCATACAAGATCTTTGGGGGGGATCTGAGATAGATGAATTGTTTGAATACATCCATAGTGCCTTACTATGATACCAAAGATCCAGGGAAGAATGGAGGATATCTAACACAAAGTCTCCATTAACAAGGCCTCCTTATTACCGATCTCTAAATGGGACCAAAACTTCCTGCCCACACAACAACCACCCCACTCTGTGGCAATCCTGGTGAACCTGTAGTTACACCCAAACTAATTTCAAGAGAGAAATTGCCAAGCATGTAATAAGGTGATCGATCATTTGATAAAACACAGGACACTAATCTCAGTTTCCCTTATCGTTCCCAGTCTTCATTAGGACCATCACGCATAAGGCAATGGGTAATACAGAAAGAAAGCCTTTAGACACAAATGACCTAAATATAAATATTCCTTCTGCTTCTATGATTTGATTTTATAGCATCAACAGCTTAGAAAATAGAGGTGCACTCAGGTGCAGCTGTTATGCCAATACTCAATTTCAAATCAAAGTTCAAGGCACTCAAGCTTCTAACATCCTCACAATCCTGCAAGGACCAATTTAGTCTTGAGAAACAGCCCCCTGGGACCCAGGGAACATCTCACTGCTTAACTCTGGTAGGAAGAGATTGAGGAAAAATGTTCCTTTTGCTTATAAATAAGCTTCTATGCAAGTGTATTATCTAATAAATACAACTGGAAGTAAAATGGGAATGTGGGAAGGGTGCCAATGTAAATCCTCCAAATCTGAGGAAATTGGGAGCAATTTTCCACTCAAGGATGGAAAAGGCGTGGAGGAAATGCAGAGCATATTTATCATGCTTTCCTCTCCTCTGCTAAGGTAAAGCTTCTCTCTCTCCCACACCAGCAGGCTGCTGCCCAGGCAGAGGGACCACAACCAGCATGGAGATGATGAGAGAACCCATCTCTCTGTTCCTTGGCAGACTGAAATTCAAAGCCTAGCCCTTAAATTAGTTCATGGTATAGAAATGAGTGACCAAACCTCATAAAGCCTGAGGTTCTCCCAATAAATTGACAGCACAACCTGTTGCTTATGTCATAGAATCATAGAATAGTTAGGGTTGGAAAAGACCTTAAGATCATCTAGCTCCAATCCCCCTGCCATGGGCAGGGACACCTCACACTAAACCATGTCACACAAGGCTCTGTCCAGCCTGGCCTTGAACACCACCAGGGATGGAGCATTCACAACTTCCTGGGCAACCCATTCCAGTGCCTCACCACCCTTACAATAAAGAACTTCTTCTTTATATCCAATCTAAACTTCCCCTGTTAAAGTTTTAATCCATTACCCCTTGTCCTATCACTACAGTCCCTAATGAAGAGTCCATCCTCAGCATCCCCTTAGGCCCCCTTCAAATATTGGAAGGCTGCTCTGGGGTCTCCACACAGCTTCTCTTCTCCAAGCTGAACAGCCCTGACTTTCTCAGCCTGTCTTCATACATGTCCCACATGAAGCTCACAGCCAGTGGTGAAGGTCTCATGGCAACCTTCAGCTATCAATAAGAAATCAGTGTTAGAGATAAGAGGGGCAAATCAGCACAATGCAGATTAAAGCAGCAGCAGCAGACACTCAATATTGCCTGAAAATCAAAGTAGGAGGAACTGAGAAGTTTCTGGGGTGAGGTTTATCCCTCATCCCAAACCTACCCAGGCCACATACACAGCCCAACACCAGCTTCATTACAGGCAGCCTCAAACCCCAGTGAACTTCAGCATTCAAAGCACAACCGCTATTGTCCTCAGGAGCATTTCTTGCCTGAGCAGGTACATTTTTGAATAACTATCCGTTCAAGTAAAAGGATTTTCATCAGTGCTGTTAGTTGGAAAGCTGCTGCTTGCATTATTAAATGCAAAAGCGACTGGAAAAAGACAACTTGCAGTTAAGTTGAGCCAGTTTATGGTATAATTACCTCAATGGACATGATAAGCAATGCTTCTAGTGCTCTTACTGTCTTATGCACTGGCCTAGCACCGACTGTCCATGACAGCTCTACCCCTCTTCCAGCCCTTGTTTCTTAATCAACACCTTGAATACGCAAAACTACAAAGTATTCTGTAGCTTCTCCAATATAATCAAAGTTAAAAACTTCTTAAGAGCACAAAATTTACCAGTCCCATGAAAAAAAATATTAAGTGCTAAGAAAATTACATAAAATTCGTTTCCTCTTTGCACGGTTTTCTTCTTCACACATCAACTGCAAAATGAAACTGCACCTACTGAATCATCTTCAGACTACATCATATTAAAGTCTATTTGCTTTACGATATGCTGTTTTGTGATGTTATTGAACAGCAGCAAGATAGCAAACAAGATTATCACTGAAATACACTCGTTCATTCTGACAGCTAGATATACCCACTGAAAAGTATCATTTCCTGAGAATGAGCCAAAATCACTGTAAAATACATGACAAATTCTACAGTTTAACCATGGAAAATTAATACAAAATTAACTAAAGTCCACAACCAACCAAATCCATTTCAGTAAGCAAGTACACACAGAGATGAATCAGTTCGGCGAAAGCTGGCTGGGAAAGGAGAGTATAATTTTCTCACATAAACAACAGAAACATTCACACAAGGTCCAAGTATCCCATGCAGCATCACTAAAGCAATACATAGCGGAGCACAAAGTAACCGCGAGCTTCCCACTATGAAGTTAATTCTCTTGTATAGCTGGGAAAGCATGGACAAAGGCAGCAAGTTGGCTGGCAGGAAATGGGCAAAATCCACTAAGTCTCCAGGGTTGTGGTGGATTTGGCAGTCCTGGCTAAGGTTGGACTTGATGATCTTAAAGATCTTTTTCAACCTATTTGAGTCTCGAAAACAAAAAAAACACCACCACCCCAAAAATAAATAAGGGGGGAAAAAACCCAACAACATAAAAAGCATTAACATAGATAAATAAATAAATAACCCCCCCACTCCTGCATCCAGCTGTGGTCTTTCTTCCCAAGTGGATGCACCCGTTACCCAAAGCAGCACCACAGGACGCGCCAAGCCCCAGCACTGCCGGTAGCCGTAGCCAGGCAGCACCGAGCACCGCGGCAAGCCCCTGCTCCCAGCCCGGCGAGGATACCCGCCCTCCCCGGGGCAGCGAGGTTACCTGTGTGCCGGGCAGATCCGTGGGGATCCCGCAGCCGCCCATCCCCGCACGGCTCACCTCGGCTCTACACGCTGCTATGAGCGCGGTCCCGGCGAGGGCACGTGTTGGTGTCGCTGTCACCACCGCCACCCCCGGGGCGGTCCCGATGCCGGCACCTCCCTGAGAGCTTCCCGCCCCGGAACCTCCTGGAATTACCGCATCTCGACCCCCCACCTTCCGAGCATCCTAGTGCATTTTCCCCCTTAGGACACCC
>JANHGB010012536.1:0-14738 GCA_026283785.1 Coracopsis vasa | reverse complement strand
GCGTCCCCAGCTCCAGCCTTCACCCTTCCCCGCTTCCCGCTCCGCTGTTTCCCCGGCCAAATCCGAAAGCCCGAGGGTTTTGTATCAAAAGCCATAGGGAAGGTGGTGGCGGAGGGCAGGGGGCTGGCAGCACTCTCCTGGGTGAGGGTGGAGCTGGAAAGCACATAATGACTGCAGGCAAAGGGAAATAAAGTGAGCAGCAGCCCTGCCACGTAAAGGCTTTTCCTTGGCTGCATGTCCGGGTGCCTAAAAAAGGGGCCAAGAATCACAGCTGTGCGTCCCAGGCAAAGAAACTGAGGCAGGACCAGGCAAGATGATTTGCTTACCTGGCACGTCTGCAGCTGAAACAAGGTCCCACACGTGTTTCTTCGTAAGTTTGTTACGGCATGAAAGGGCAAACGCTGCCCAGCAGCTCCTGCACTCCCAGCTTGTTTCTGGAGAACTCCAGCTCCCAAGCTCCACCACACACCTTCTTGGTTCACATCACCACTCCCACCTGTGATATTTAACCTTGGGTGAGTGTGGTATCACTGCATGAGGTGCAGAGCAGCGAGAGAAGAAATAAAGAGCTTAGTGATGGAATTTCTTTACATTCCATACCTATCATCCTGATCAACATAAATTGAACATTGTCCAATGATGCCTAGCTGACATAGTGACACTTGCTTCCTGTCATCTACTGAAACTTGGTGATGCAATTGTGTTACACCATTGCAAAACAGTTGTCATGCACATGTGGGAAGGGTTTGTCACAGTGCAAAGAATCATTCCACTAGCCACTGAATAAAAAAATGGGGAAAACATCATAAAAGCCATTATTCCTTTTGTTCAACCAAATCTGGAGAGAAGGAGTTCATACACATGCACAGTCTTGCAAAGATCCACAATATCAGGAGCAAGGAGCTACAGAGCGGTAAGATTATTGCTTTGGACACATGAGCAATTTTACAGGATCAAGGAAAAAAATAGCAAAGCTTTATTTTGCCTCCTGACTTAAACATCATGTTTGAATGATCAGGCCCTAATGTCCCAGCACAGCCTCAAAAACATCATAAGTTACTGTGGTCAAAATCATATCAAGAAGTTTGCAGCAGCTTCTGAAGTGCATATAACTCCCAAAGCTTTGCTAAGTGCTGTTTTACTTAACTCTTGCAATGAACAATTTAAGGGGAAGTTGGCAGAGAACAGGAAACTAATCAACCACCTAAAGTGGAAGCAGAGAAGAAAAACCTTGTGCTGCTAATATTGTTGTCATCCTTTCACCTAAACCTAGAAAGGTATCAGATTCAGATAATTAGGTAAAGTTTGGAACAAGAGCATAGTCTTCAAAATACTGTTCTGCTAGTTCTGTGATCCCAAAAAAAATGTGTATCAAAAATAGTTCTGTGCATGTCTTGTCAAAGACTACAGCCAAGAGAGGAAAAAATTGTAAGCATGCCCAAGAGCAATCTAATAAAGAAGACTGATGGGGTTTGGAGTAGCAAGGAAAGCAGCTTGTGTGTGTGTCTGCCAAAATGAAATGTAACAGTGCTCCTCGGATGCAACAGGAGGAAGACAGAGAGGCAAACATTAAATTCTTGTACCCAATATGCAGCTAAATGAGAAAAGCTTGCTGTGAGTTAGTGGCAATAGGAAGATAAATCTGTTAACTGTTACATGACTACCCACATGGGGGGTCTGAAAAAGATTAGCTTGAGAAATTTTCTTCTCTTGGAAATCATCATGTAACTGTATTAAATTCTGACTAAATATGAAGGTGTCTTTGGTGATAACTGCTACAGCTGCCTTGGAACATGCCAGTTATGGGGACTACATGTGGCTTTTGTGTTTGTCCCATCAGGACCAGGTCACTGCTTATATTTGTCCCTCAACAGTTCATTTAGAAAAGGTGGGAGATCAGCACACGTTCATAGTGTGCCTTGCTGGGAAAACACTAGAATGAAGGGACTAGAAGGAAAATATTATTGAGAAGGTACTGACAGAGCTGAAAAAACCTTGTTCTATAACAGCATGGATTTCACTAGTTCACTGAGACATGCTATTGCTAAGAGATAATCAAAGAGACGTCACATCTGGGTTCTCTTTCCCGTGAAGGCTGGTGGATGTCGTGACTCAGTACTACTCAGCCCCTGTAGGCGTTTTCCTTGTTTGATCTATTCATGGTCCTCTTTCCTCTGTTTGATAGATTCATAGTAAGCTAAAACTTTTTTCCCAGAACACCCAACTATAGCAAAGAAACAAGAAACCAGAACTACTGAGACCTTGTCCTGTATTTATCTTACATTTGAAACAATACACCTATTGACTGGTATTTGTGTTAACTCTACATTTTTTTACCAAATGCTAATACTTATTTTACTTATTAAAAAAAGAACCTTTAACAATTCCTGTGGACAGTTTACTACAGTATATAGGTATAGTACATCTGAAAAAAGCTACTATAATACTATAAAATGGAGAGATATCTCCATTATGTGCTATGGTCAGACCATTATATACAATGTATCTCCAGAAGGTACTATGGTCAGACCTCAAAATTGATGGTTTATTGGAGATATTTCTCAACTAACTAAACATTCCCTGCTGTGTGCTGATCTTTTTTCAGAAGTGAGCATCCCTCACACTTTCTGAAGTCAAATGGTAAAGAAAATCTTCACTGCAGGAATATAAAGGAAGTGATGAGAGAAATCAGCCCAAATTTGGTGAGAGCCACGGTGAGGACAGTGGTGGGATGCTATCTGAGCCTGCAGCATCCTGAACATCAAAGCTCTTGTTACTTCACTGCTTACCAAGAAAGGGAAAGGAGGATGATACTGGGCAGATCCTGTGGAGAATAATTTGACATCACTGGCAGGTTGAGGGGGAAAGCAGGGGGGATGTGACACTTTGGAAATATCACCAAAACCCTGCTGAAGCCAGCAAAATATCAATGCAAAGCATGAGGGGAGCCAATGTGAGGATACTCTGTGAGTATATCCAATGCACTCTGAAGCCATCAAGAGCCAAGACATCATTCTAACATTAGCTTACCAAGTACAGAACTTAGAGATAAATACTAATTAAATCCCACTGTAAAACACACCATCAAAACCCAAATGCAGAGCTAAAACCATAGCAAAGAAACATTTTAACAGGAGAAATTTAAGTGCATATATCTGAACAAGATTCCTTGTAACCTTTCCAGTAATACTCACAAGGAGTCACCTTCCCTTCATGCACACAAACGTGTTTCTTCTAGATTTTAGTGAGGATGGCATTATCAATTCCTTTGAGGGACAAAAAGAGAAAAATACATAATTGAGAACCAAAGTTGGCGTTATCAGATCCTACCCAGCTTTTGTGTGAAAGTCTCGTTTTCTCATAGGGAAAAGAAAAGCTCTCTTAGCAAAGAAAAAATTCAACTTTTCTCTTTTAGCCTCATTTTCCTTGCATAGTCTGACTGCTGAAAGAAAAAAAATGACTTAATCAGCCTTTATCAAAACCTGGCCAATGTGGTTCAATATGAGGCTGCTTAAGGCATTACATTTAGCTGCATTCCTAACCACAGGTTCAGCTGCAAGCCTTCAGAGATGCAGCAAGTGAAGCATTAGTATCCAGCCCACCTCTCTGCACAGCCTGTTTCCAGCAGCACATCTTCAGGGTAATGAGGAAGAGACTTGTAGTTACAGGGGCACAAGGAGATCAAATCATAGGAGAAAACAGACATTTCATGTATGTTAAAAAAAAAACCTTTTCTCTTGGCCCCAGGGGCAGTGTATGTAATAAAACAAGCCTTTGGAGCTCAATAAAAATCATTTCAGTGATTCCTCCTCATGGCTCCTATCCCAACACCCGAAGGTTTGAAGATCCCCTTATTGTGCCTCTGAGCAATTCTGTTTGCACCCACCTATTCACCACCAACTTTACTGACTTGTTTACAGAAGTTTGTTTAATAGATTGCTTTTGACATTTGTTAGCCTAGGGCACAAACCCTAAAGTATGCAACTGATAAAGGCTTTTCAAAAACCCAAGGTGAAAGCTTGTGAGAATTCAGTGCTGTGCTTTTATTTCTTTTATTCCAAAGTTGGACAGTTGGATCACAAGAGTCCTGATGACCCCAGCACAGAGAATTACAAGTCTAAGAGGCAGCTCATTTTCCTTGCAGCTGAGCACCTGGTTTACAGGCACAATTTGGAGCAGGACCAAGTGTGTGCTTGCTCCTCAGGTCTGTGAGCATTAAGCCATTCCCAGAATGCAAACTAAGCTAGCTGCAATGTTTAAGTCTTTCTGTGCAAATAAATGAACTCAAGACCTCAAGAGACTTAAGCATGTCAGTAGTCTGGGTTTAAGACATGAATGATTAGTTATGGCTTGACTACTCACCTTCAACTCGAGCAGTTTACCCTGAACAAGCATATATTTTCATCCCACTTGAAGTGATTATGATTCACCTTATACATTAAATGTGTTACGTATTGTTTAGAGGTGGATTCTCTACTCTGAAATGTCACTTACCTTTTTTTGTCTGAACAGTGGAAATGCCACATAGTGAAACCTGGGCTTGAATTTCAAAGAAATGAAACCATCACCACCTCAAGTTTCCTCTTCTCTCTCTTTCAATCACATGTTGCTGTTTGTGTGCAGCTTAACCATTTCAAGCCATTCAGTGCTGGTTGCATTCTGATCACTTGTACCTGGTGAGAATGAAGTTGAGAACTGTTTCAAGCCCTCAGGATTTATTAATAGGTTTTAAAACAAGCTATTTAATCAGGCTGCATTTTGTGGCTGATCTTATAATTTAGTGTTTATGTAGTCATTTTCCTGACTACATTGAACAGCAATACCGAGGATTGTTTAGCATGCAAACAATGAACTTTAAGAACACTTGAAGATTCAGCTTCTGATTCATCCCAACAGTAGTGCCGATATGTGTGCTGCTGAGAACAGCTGACAACTAGAACAAAAATGTTCTCAGGGAGTTGAATAAGGAATTGTGTCCAAGAATCTGCGAGTAATTTACCAGCATTAATCAATTAATCCTCATACATCTCAGAAGCGTTGCCATCAAAGTGACTAATACGATCTAAGACTTTGTCTCATGGTTGGCTCCAGGCTAGATAGGAAGGAATAGATATGAAATTTTGATCCTTGCAGTAACACCAAAGTGTTTGGTAGGAAAGGAAAAGATGAGTGACTTGTTTTGGTTTGAGGCTTCTGCTTGTACTTCTTGCAAAGGGAGAACTGTGTCCCTGGAGTTCTTAACTTCCAGCCCTCTGTTCTTACCAGAGCTGCAGGGAGGCATTAGGTCCTTGAAATAAGTGAGGCTGGCACCCTCGCTGCTTCCCTGCCCCTTTTTGCTGTTCAGTAGGTGCACCAGGCAATGTTGAGATCGTGCCATGGGAAAAGGAAGGCGGTCCCAGCTCCTGCTGAGCTCCAAACACAGGAGAAGCCCAGAGCCAGAAGTTTAAATCTCCCATATTTAACCCACTTCTGCTTTGACTCCAGCTAAACCTCTTCACACATATTCCCCATTCCTCTTTGTCAGATTTAAACACTAAGCCAAAAGGTAACACAGGTTAAAACATACACTGACACAGTATTAACTATATATTAAAAAAACATCATTGGTGTACATTATACCCACTTTCTCACAAATGGATCCTTATGGAAAGAACACGCAAACACAAACTACAAAAATAATACAGCATGTTCTAGGCAAGTCCTGGCTGTAGAAAAAAGGGACATGACTTTAAGAGTTGTACTCCCTTGCAGACTCTAAAAAGTAAGCTATTTTTCTTTATGTCTATTTTCAGAGAAGAGCACATTCAAGAGAGTATTTTCCTACCTTGCGCGATGTCTGTTGGAACCGGTGTTTGTTCATATATTGCGACCTGGGATAGCGGAAGGAAAAGTTACACAAGAAGTTTTTAACATGGGAGAGTTTAACTGTGTTTATTAATAATTGATAGAAGCAAGCTTTACATTCCTCATAATTGACTTGAATGAGGAAAAATAGCTACTTGCTTTCATTTCTGCTACTGTTCATATTTTTCTATTGCAGCGCTTATCACTTAATTACAGTACAGAGATCTCATTAAACCAAAACCCAGAGTCTAAAACTGGGAGCACAGCACACTCCATACATGCTAGTAATACGTATTCCCAGTACATTGTTTAATCAGACTAACTAGAAGTGTTGACTCTGAGGGGTATTAGTCTGTCACATACTTCTAGATGTTGAATGAATTATGCAGTATTAAGAGTCCTGACCAGAAAAAATCATTACATACAGACACAGCCACAAGTCTGCTTCAAGCCTCACTTAGTGATGCTCTCCAATCATTATCCCATAGGCAAATTAGAAAGACTTCTAAAAGAAACCCTGGCCTGTGGGCTCTTTAGTCTTTTAATTTCAATTAGTTTTTAATATTTAAGACCCAAAATGTCCAAAGATGAGACAAGAACTACCATAACTAAGTTTATCAATGTTTGATGATAAGTTATAGGTGACCAGTCTGCAAAGCCAGGCCAACTGTCACATAGACCCCTACAGCAATCATACATAGATCCCTAAGGGTCTTAACGGGGATGTTAAAGGCTATCATGCTTCCTACGCCAAGGGCAGCTGTACTTGCCAAAGAGGTTACCAATTCCATCTGCTCACTACCACCCCATGCCAGACATTATTACACACAGATCTGTCAGCAGAGCTGAAGCTGTGAGATTTCATTAATCCTCTTCTGTCAAAATAAACCTGCACTAGCAGAACCCTATTAATTAGACTAGTTCACCTTCCTCCCTTGCCTGCTCCAGTCATGTCCTAACTAGCTCATATAGGGGCATCTCCATGGTACCCACATCCCTCTCCTGTTCTGAGCTGGTCCAAGAAGGCTGGAGATAACTGAATCTCTAGGAGGTACAATAAAACTCATCAAGCAAAGCACAGTTCTTATGCTAGAATGTGATAAAATCAGAAATGTTAAAAACAAGCAGTGCCCACAGCAGGCACCGACTGGATACATGCCAAGAGTGATCAAAGGCTGTTAACATGGCACAGCTTCTGACCCTGCTCCCAGCCATTGTTCTTCCAGACAGCTATTCCTAACAGGAGAGGTGCTTTGCAGAGGGGTTTGACAGTCTTCAAAGCAGATCTGTCATCCAGGCGATCTTCAGAACAAGCTAACAGGAGGGCAGGAAATTGTGTCAGAACAAGGAAATGATAAGAATAACTGCCTATTTTTGTAACTATGGATTTGTTGGTACTGGATCATTCCACTGATCCATCAATTTCCCTGCCCTGCTTCCATCAGAGGCCAGTATTTGTCAGGGCTAAGGAAAGCGGAAACTCCAAAGACATATGGTGGATTGCACAATGCTGAAAGTTCAAGGAAATTGTCCTCAGCAGCTTCAGGAATGGTTTAGTTTGCATCTGAAAGCACGATACCCAGCAGCAATTATTCTAGCTCTGTTTTTCCTACTCCATCAATGTGCTTCAGAATATAAAGAGCAATGCTGAATTACAGTAACTGGTGAATGCCTGTTTCCCAGCAAAGCTAGTGGGCTTGATTTCTCATTCTCTTTGTAAAACAGATCTGGTAGCTTCCCAGCCTAGGAACACCTACCAGACAAGCAAAGAAGTGAGTTTTCTGCATGAAAAGGTGAAGATCTGAGGTTACTGTAGAGTGTGCTGGTGGAAGAGGCACAGGGTGGAGGCATGAAGTGCTGGGGTAAGGCCTCAGCTGCTATGATTTAAAACAGCCCCCAAGGCTGCTCTAATTTACTTTGGAGCCTTTCCTGGAACAAGGTTGAACATTTTGCAGACAGGACATGAAACAAAAGCCTTTTGCACTGGCAAAAGTAAATGAAACAATACCTGAGCACAAGTTGCTTAATCCCTCCTCTTTAAAACCCCAGGTGTTTTAATTGAGAG
Source organism: Coracopsis vasa (assembly GCA_026283785.1). NCBI lineage: Eukaryota > Metazoa > Chordata > Aves > Psittaciformes > Psittacidae > Coracopsis > Coracopsis vasa. The sequence continues at coordinate 6,829 of JANHGB010012536.1, read as the reverse complement.
CACAAACTTAAGTGAGGCCAGGTGAAAACCCCACCTCTGTGTACACAGCTATATTCCCTTCCCTCTGGTTCAACAGGACCCAGCTTGAGTTCAGGTAATTAGGCAAAAAGGACAGAGCAGCACCTGATATAACATAAAGATTTTAAAAATGGGTGAATTTCAGGTGTAGAAGAAAGAGACTTGACTTTGAGAGCACTCATTAAGATTCATCTTCCACATGTCTGAGCTGTTTATGAAGGACCACCACAGCCACTCAGCCCCTATAAACTACAAGTGCCAGTCTAGAGATTTATGGTACTGCAGCCCTAAAACAAAATACCTACTCCTTGTCTCAGCAGTTTGAGACTGATGTAAAATGAGTATGTGCACACAAAAGTACGTCAAGCTTGCTTTTTATTCCCAGCTGATAAACCCAACAAGTCACTGTTAAGGTTTTTAATATAAACAATTTACTTAAGGACTAAGGGGAGTAGAAGGGGAGAAAGGGCACTAAAAAGTTGAGAGTGATGTTTCCAGGTAACAGCCAGAAATGACTGCCAGGTGCTTTATACATCCAGCTTCAGCACTGATGATAACAGCTATGTAAGCATCAATAAATTGGGCATAAAAGCATGTTCTGCTTTGCATAAGGGCATCAACAAAGGTTATGGTACAGAATTATTATCAGAACAGATTCTTATGTCTGTACATTTACCATCCTCAATATCTAGAGTTAAGATACAGCAAAAGAAAGCAAGAATAGAAAACAACCTGTTGAGTGTGGGTGGTTTAAAAGGTTTCCTAATGCTTAGCATAATACATGCACTTTTATGGCATTTCTATAAATCACATGGCAGGATGTTCCAACATTATGCATCATTTAAGCATCTTGTTCTTCATGTTCTTTATGAATCTCAAATTGATGCAAATAGTTTAGTATCTAAGAAAGATGAGGCAGTCAAATTAGAAGAGATCTGGTCTTGCAGAAAACAGGGGTTTTAACACCATAGAAAAATGCTTGCTCTTTAATCACTTTGAACATTTTTAGGTAGCTAAACTTCTCCTAATTTAATAAGATAAATTTGCCTGTAAACCCTTCACAAAATCTGCGGGCTCAGGCAAGTACAGATTCTCAACTCACTCCATGACCATTTAAAGAACAGCTACACAAGCTTCAACACTGTAGTACAAGGGGTTGTACTGTTTGCTTTCTAAAGCATATAACCCTGCAATACAGACTCTATTACAGTGCAGCCATAGCGCTGAAGTGTCTTATTTTTGCTAAATCCTGGAGATAACTGAAGATTATTCCACTGCTTTTTCCAGTGGAGTAGAAACCAGACCCCAAATCTCCCACAGTTCTAGGGAAAAGTCTTTCCCCATGTTAACTTTTAAAACATAGACAGCATTTCCATATTGCAAGCTGTGATCTAGCAGCTGGTGAAGGAAGACATGACACCTCTTACACAAGGAGGATGAGACCAAAGCATTCTCTCTTACCTTTTAACCCTCACATGCAATTTATAAAGCCCCTTCCTGGCCTGACAGGACAGGAGAAGAATATAGGGGAGAAACAGAAAGGGAGAGAGTTGTCCAGCAGTTACACAAGAGATTAAGAGCTGACAGCAGGCAGGCACATCACACATCTCCTCCTTGCTGGAATAGCATTGCAATCAAGGCATTTCTGGCAGCCAGCTGCTGCTACAGACTGTCTCCACCTATGTTTTATGAGAAGGGGACCAAAGAAAGCAATTCTGTGGGATCAAGAAGGAGGGAAGTGAATGTAGACCATTTGCTGGCAAGAAGAGAAGAGCTCAAGTATCTAGAAGGAACAAAGGAAGTTCATGAGAGCTTAAGTATCTTTTTTCACATGGCAAGAAAGAAACTACGCTAGCATATATATTCCTGAATACAGTGCTAGAAAGAGTCAAATGGTGCCAGTCAAACATCCACGTAAGTGCCAATCAAGCAAGTACTATACTCAATATCCTTGAACTTCGAACAGTATAATTCACTAGGCACCAGCTGGTAAGTGCTTTTATTTATTTTCCTATGCATATTCCTTTCCAAGAGATGAGGCACTCAATTCTGCTGAAGGCCAACTGTGAAATTATAATTACAATGGTGTCTAAGTGAAGCAAACTGGGAATCTTTCCAGACTCTGACCTTGAAAACATGCTAGTAATCTGGGAATTTAGATAGGGGACCATGGGGAGAATGAGGATATGAATTGGTAAAGGAAAAAAATACAAGTTCTTCTCCCCATCACCAGTAAACACCTTAAGGTTTAGTTTAGGGAAGAAGGTAGATCATCCAGCTTTGTAGATACAGGCAACCCTGCTATAGTTTATAATTCCAGAGGATGTCCGCAGCATTTACTCGCTATTCCAGATGCCACAAAACAATCTTATGTTACCTTAAGACCAATACAGATCTATTTTATAGGAGACCACAAGCTATAGGAAACAGGGTTCCTTGTGCAAATATCAGAGAAAAGCATCTAAAATATTTTCTCCTACCAGATTCCTTTTAAAGGGAAGAAAATAGCTTTGTAAAAACAGAAGATAGTCCCTGAAAGCAGACCCTTGTGTCACATTAGAATAAAGAAAAGACTCTGAAGGTCCTTGCCAATATTGCCACCAAACATAGCAACCCCCCAAAGGCAGGCAATATTCTCCAGTCAGTACCTGAATTATTTTCCATGCCCAGCCTGGCTCATCTTGCACTGTTCTCCCTGTGGCCACTGCTCCAGGATGTTCCAGAACTAGATAAGGAGGAAAAAAATGCAAGATTAATATAATCCTAATGGAAAAAGATCCTATAAGCAGCAAAACTACAATGAGCAGGGAATTTACGATCCCAACACTTACAAGCTCCACCTAGCACAGGACACAGCTCATATCATCCAATTCCTTGGTCCAGGGCATGGGGCCATGGAAACAGTAAGAACTGACAGCTCTGCTGCACACTGCTCTGAGACAGCACAAGGTGAGTTACTGCAATTCGTTACAGTTCCTTTTCATGCTGATGCAGCTTAGCTTAATTAAAAGGTGCCTTCATGTTATCCTCCCATCCCTTCTAACCCTGTACTCAAGCACCCAACACGTATCTTCCTCCTCACTTCATTGCATTTGGCAGTAGCTTTGCTAAACCATTACATGTGGGGAGACAAGACCAAAATTACCCAAAACCCCTATTCTACAGCCTTTGTTTCTCCCAGCATTCATACAGAACTCTTCCCAAATAGACTGGCATTTGAATTCTGCTCTTTATTCTGCACTTGGAAAAACCAGAACTGGTTGCATAAATCTGAGTGGCTATTTTGACTGATGCAAGTTGAGAATCAGGTTTGACTGAACCTATTTCACCTGGAGCTATGAAAGAGAAGCTGAGGTTCAACAACCTTTTAAAGACTGATGTCAGCAGAAGGGGGCTCTGCCTCCTCTCCAGCCCCTTCAGATGTTCCTACTCACCCAACTCATTCCACCTGGGGAGCAGATCACTCTACCATAGCCTCTAACAAGGTAACTGTCCGCAGCAGTGAGAGGTGACATGGATAACCTGGGGAAGAGTAATATTTTCCAGCATCTTAGCTATATGAAGAGGACCCCTCTGACCACACCGTAGGGTCCATTATGGTTTCTTTAAATCACACCTTCTCAGTAGAATTATTGTTCTTGTCCTGGTTCCCAAAGACAGAGCAGATTAACTAGATCAGACATGGAATCTTCCAAAGCAAGTCACTTCCCACCTGAAACAAGTGTCTTTTCTAAAGATTAGTTATGAATACTTGGATCTATTCGTCTGAAAACAAAAAAACAATGAAAATATTCCCCTTTTTTTGATACATAGTGCAAGGAAAACAAAACCACACAAGTGTGGACTATTCCTTCATTAGCCTTTATGAATATTTCACACAGCTGTATTTTACATAGCTTTAAATCTTAGTGTGAAGGAGTGGGAATGCTGAGAAAGTCTGATACAGCATAAACATTCCTAATGTTTGTAAACTAGCTCTTATTTGTGGCCTACCTAAATAGCAACTTTTTCCCCACCACCCCCTTTGTGCTTTCAGAAGAAAAGGTAAAAATTTGCATGGGTATCAAATTTAGTACAGAGAAATGCAATCTTGGACTATATGTATTTTATATACATATATATGCATATATATATATTAAAGTACCAAAATGTCACATTTCCAAAATGAAATAACCTTCCTTTAGAAGTCTGGAACCTCAAAAACTAGGAAAAATCATGGACAAGGAACAAAGCCTAATCTAAAAGTGAAGCTGACTACATTGATTTCACAAATACAATATCATTAGACATGAAGGAAAATGCTGCTTCTTTACAAGTCTATCACTTCTAACAGCTGATATAGTAGCAATGTACATTGAGAATCTTGTTTTAACACAGGTAGTTAAATAACATCCTTAGGAATCTGCCAAACTTCATTACACAAACCCAAAATTATCTTTATGAGGACTCAATTTAATTGAAACTGGGAAAGTTATTTTTATACCACTAGAAGCACTACAAACATCCTGTGCAGACTACAACATTCATTTCCTCCTATAGCTGTAATAAGTCAGGGACTTCAAGGATAAACCTTAAGAGCAGGGAGAACAGTTTCAGGAATAGTACGCGCACAGAGTTTAAGCGTGTTTTCAGTAAGACAGATTGCCTTTTGAGTCATTCTTTTCCTCCATGCTATTCTTTATTCAGAGTCAGATGTTCCCATATGATTTAGTAAAGTTATAAAAAAGCATGAAATATTTCCCTCCAGTACTGGCAATACAAGGCAGACTTGATGGAATTCTCTCCTCCTCCCCCTGAAAAGAATATTTCCCCTCCCTTCCTTAGCTTCTCACAGGCAAGAAAACACCGCATCACAGTTTCTTGTTGTAGCATATTAATTCCTTCTGGTTATAGAGGACCATGTATTGTATTGCATGTATAAGTAGCTAGTGGCTGTTGTCAAATACGCATTTCCACTATTGACAGATGATGATCAGAGCATCTGAACTCTGCAGAAAAATAGCTGCTGTTATTGAAAAGGAAGTTCAGATTCTTCCCTGTTTGTCTTTAATAGAGATTGCTTTATACCTTGTTAAATAAGATCAGAAAAGTTTGTTAGCCTATACTGATTAGCATCACCCGATTACTTTCACCTTCTTTAACACTAGGCTTCATGCCCATGGAAGCAGTGCCACTCTTACATGAGGGTTAATAGAAACACATCTGGAGCATCTTCCAGCATGAGGCTCTAAAGCTATTGGTATGAGGTTTGTGGGTACCTCTACATTTGTGTCAGTTTGCTCTTCATACTGGAAAAAGGCCATTTCTGCAGTGTGCATCAAGCAAACACTCCTTCCTTGTGGTTCAGTTGCAGGTGTTAACCTCAGATGGACTGGAAGGTCCAAAAACCAGGGAGAGCAGGTCTGATGATAGAAGAGACAAAAGGCGCAATGGATGAGGAAAACGCAGTTGTGCAGCTGTGGTACTGAGTAGCCAGTGAGTGTCAACAAAAGAAATGGCAAGCACAGGAGGGGAAAGCAAAGAAATATTGCCTTCTGACTCGCCTGAGGCACTAAAGATGATCAGTTGCTACTTAACAGATAGATGACTTGAGAGGAAGAATTGTAGTCTGCAGGAAATCCACACTGAATCTGAAAATCAGATAAGTACGAAAACTGCTAACAAATGGATATACAGAAACATCAAAAGCTTGAGCTCAAAAGTGCAGCTAAAGCATCATTGGTGTTCAAGACTTTATAAATGATCCACAGTCCTGGAAACTTGACTTTCAAGACACTCTTATAGTGACATGGTGGATATTATTCAGACATTTCTGGGGGGCCCTGAACTAGGCTATGTGGTACCAGTCACTTCCCTCAGATCTCCAGGATCAAGTCTGGGAATCTCACATTAGCCTAGGCTCAAAGTACACTGATATTTGCGATGAGGGACAGGACAAGGATTAAATCAAGTCAGAAGCTGACTTTAAGTGGGACTATGAGTTAAACCCCTGGAGACTCTGCAGAGCACGTGAAGCACGAGCCTACAGCTCTGAATACCAACTCACCCCCGTCCAAGACTACAGCTAATAAACAGATCCCAGGGCCGTACGCCAGCCAGGAAATACGCTCCTGGTTATGCAAACAGCCAGCAAGAGTTCAGAGAACATGTGCAAGCAGGAATGACACCAAATAACAGGATCTGGGCACATTAAGGGGAAAAGCCCAACCGCAGACTTACAGAACTGACTGAACAGGACCCTGAAGAAAAGGAAGTGCATTGACAGGTCTCCCGAACCCTTCATGCTATGCACAAGCATTTGTACCTTCCCAAAGGTACAAACCAAGAACAGCAAGAGGCTGGTTGAAGCATTTGCCAAGCTTACCTAGGAATAGGGTTTTAAGGTTTATCTTTAATTCCTTTCTCCAGAAAGAAGATATCTCATGCAAGCAGCTGGATAAAAAGAGAGCAAAGATGTCTGAAAAAACGCATGTATGGGGCAAAATCACTGCCCTGGTCCTGCTGGCCACACTGTATCTGATACAAGCCAGGATGCAGTTGGCCTTCTTGGTCACCTGGGCACAAGTTGGCTCATAGTTAGCTGGTTGTCAACCAACACCCCCAGGTCCTTTTCCACCAGGCAGCTTTCCAGTCACTTTTCCCTGAGCCTGTAGTATCACATGGGGTTGTGATCCAAGTGCAGGACCCAGCACTGAGCCTTGTACTTGAACCTCATACAATTGACCTCAGGTCATCGATCCAGCCTGCCCAGATCCCTCTGCAGAGCCTTCCTGTCCCTCGAGCAGATCAACACTCCTGCCCAACTTGGTGT